>BJCN01312222.1:0-14335 GCA_018326445.1 Flaveria brownii
AATAATGCTACCACCCCAACCGTCTATACCCTATCACTAAGAACTATTTTAGAGAGGGATCGTATAAACCATACCAACCTTATGGACTGGTTTTGAAACTTGAGAATTGTTCTCAAGCAAAGGGCCTATGTCCTTGACGATCCTATTCCTGACCAACCCGACCCCAAGGATGTTGAGGCCTATAACGATTGGCTTCAGTACACTAAGGATTCCATGCAGGTATCCTGCCTCATGTTGGGAACTATGATTCCCGAACTCCAAAAGGACTTGGAGCATCATGGGGCATATGACATGATTACCCAATTGAAGGAAATGTTCCTTCAACAACCTAGGGTAGAGTGCTTCGAAACGGTTCGAGCGCTTCATGCGTGTCACATGGAAGAAACCCAATCGGTATCATCTTATGTAGTTAAGATGAAAAGCCACATTGATCGCCTCGAAAGGCTTCACTATCCTATCTCAAAGAAGTTGACCATGGATTTGATCCTTAATGGCCTAACTAAAAGGTTTGAGACGTTCATAATGAATTACAATATGAACGGATGGGACAAGAGCATTGGTGAGCTTCACGCAATACTCAAAACAGTTAAGGAGGGGATGGGTAGAAAGGTTCTACCTGTTCTCTCGATCAATGAGGGAGGCAATAGGAAATGGCCATTCCCCGATCCCAAGGCAAATGTTGCCAAAGGAAAAGGGCACATCCAAGGCAAAGGGAAAGGGTAGGTTAAGGCGGAACCTCCAAAACCTAAGCTTATGAAGCCTAAGGTAACGGAAAACGATCCATGCTTTGAGTGTGGTGAGATAGGACATTGGAAAAGGAATTATCCAACCTATCTCAAAGAGTTAAGAAACAAGAGGGATGCTGGGCAGACCTCAGTTACAACTTTCATGATCCATATTGACTTAATTGTTATTTCTTCAAACACATGGGTATTGGATACCGTGTGTGGAACTCACATTTGCAATCTGTTGCAAGGGTTCAAAAGAAATAAGCACTTTAAGAAGGGAGACACATGGGCAACGGAGCAAAAGTTGATGTCGAAGCCCAAGGAGACTATGTTTTGAAACTTTCAAATGGTTTGGAAGTTGTTCTTAAAAACATTGTGTATGCTCCTAGTTTGACTAGGAACATAATTTCAGTTTCCATTTTAAAACAATATGGTTATGATTTAAAAGTTCTAAATGATGGTATTTATGTTTATATGGATGATGTATTTTATTTCAAGGCTATGCCTTTTAATAGTATTTATGAATTGGTTCATGATGACTCATCCTATAATAACACATTATACCAATCAAGAACCAAGAAACATAAAATGGGTTTAAGTGATTCTTATCTTTGGCATTGTCGTCTCGGTCACACAAACAAGAATCGGATTCAAACACTTCAAAAGAATGGTCTTTTGAAAACAAATGAAAATTGTTCATTTGATAAGTGTAAATCTTGTTTACAAGATAAGATGACCAAGTCGCCCTTTAGTGCTACTAACGAGAGGGAAAAATACTTATTAGGAATCATACATTCGGATGTATGTGGTCCTTTTAAGACAATGACAAGGAATGGTGGAAGATACTTCATTACCTTTACCGACGATCACAGTCGCTATGGTTATGTGTACTTGATGACACATAAACATGAAGCTTTTGAAATGTTCAAAATCTTCAAGAATGAAGTAGAAAATCAACTCAATCGAACTATCAAAAATCTCCGTTCAGATAGAGGAGGTGAATACCTCAGTGAGGCTTTTCAAGATCATCTAAGAAGTTGTGGGATTGTCTCACAACTTACTCCTCCCGGAACACCACAACATAATGGTGTGTCTGAAAGGAGAAACCGAACCCTATTGGATATGGTTCGATCTATGATGGCTATAAGCTCACTACCTCTATCATTTTGGGGTTTCGCACTACTCTCCGTGGCTCGTATTTTGAATACGGCCCCAACCAAGAAAGTGGATTCGACACCTTTTGAAATATGGCATGGAAGAGTTCCATCGCCATCATATTTAAAAGTATGGGGTTGTGAAGCTTATGTTAAGCTTAACACCCAAAACAAATTTGAAAGTCGATCCACTAAGTGTATATATGTTGGATATCCAAAAGACTGTATAGGATACTACTTCTTTTGATCCAACAGAGCAAGAGGTATTTATTGCTCGAAAGGCAGAGTTCTTGGAAGCCAAGTTCCTTATGGAAGGAATGACGTATAGAACAGTGGAATTTGATGAGTGTCAATATCCACAAGCCGAAACACGTTTGGTTGACACTAGCTATCAACAAGAGGTTGTTGATGATGATCAAGACATTGATCGATACACACAAAACGTTCGCAGATCTGGTAGAATTAGCATTCCACCTGAAAGATATGGATTTTTCATGGATGGATGCTACGTGGTTGACTTTGATGAGCCAACTACATACCATGATGCAATGTCCAATTTGGATTATGAAAAATGGCTAGAAGCCATGAACGTAGAGATACAATCCATGTATGACAACTAAGTTTAGGAATTGGTTGACCCTCCACTTAACTCCAAACCAGTTGGATGCAAGTGGGTTTTCAAGAAGAAAATTGATATGCATGGAAACTTCGATACTTACAAAGTAAGACTTGTAGCAAAAGGTTTCACTCAAACTCAAGGGGTTGATTAAGATAAAACCTTCTCGCCTGTGGAATGCTAAAGTCTATTAGGATGTTGTTTGCCATTGCTGCTCATTATGATTATGAGATTTGGCAAATGGACGTCAAAACCGCTTTTCTTAATGGACATCTCGAAGAGACTGTCCATATAGTTCAGCCTAAAGGTTTTGTTGATCCAAAGCATCCTAATAAAGAATGCAAATTAAGGAGATCAATCTATGGATTGAAACAAGCATCGAGAAGTTGGAATCAATGTTTTGATGAAGAAATCAAGAAATTTGGTTTCATCAAGAACGCTGACAAGGCTTGTGTGTATAAAAAGGCTAGTGGGAGTGTAATCACATTCTTAGTATTGTATGTTGATGACATACTACTATTCGGAAATGATATTCCAACCATGGAAGGTGTTAAAACCTGGCTTGGAAATTGTTTTTCCATAAAAGATCTCGGTGAAGCCGCCTATATGTTGGGAATAAAGATCGATAGGGATAGATCGAGGCGGTTGAAAAGTCTAAACCAAAGTGCATACATTGATAAAATCTTTAAAAGGTTCAAGATGGAGAACTCTAAGAAAGGTATAGTACCTATTCAAAGAAGGACAATATTGAGTGCATCTCAATGTCCAAGCTCAAAGGATGAGCAAGATCATATGAAAGGACATCCCATATGCGTCTGCTATAGGATCCATCATATATGCAATGATATGCACTAGACCGGACGTGTCATGCGCGTTAAGCATGACAAGTAGATATCAGCAGAATCCAGGTAATGGACATTGGATGGCTGTTAAAAGTATATTGAAATATCTTAGGAGGACTAAGGATATGTTTCTAATATACGGATCTGAGAAAGAGGAACTTGTTGTAAAGGGTTACACGGATGCGAGTTTCCAAACTGATCGAGATGATCCTCGATCACAATCGGGGTATGTCTCCATTATGATAAGGGTAGCATTGTCCACTACAAAATACGAATACATAGCCGCCTCATTAGCAGCTTGGAAGCTGCATGAATAAAAGGTTTATCGCCAATCTAAGGGTGGTCTCTACCATTCAAGACCCCTTAGAAATCTTTTATGATAACGAGGGTGCGATTGTTCAAATCAAGGAACCCTGTGCACATCAAAAGATTAGGCACAATGAGCGGAGATTCAACTACATAAGGAATGAAGTAGAAAAGGGAAAGATATGTATTCTCAAAGTTCACTTTGATCAAAAGATTGCGGATCCACTCACGAAGCTCCTCAAAAGGGCAAAGCATGAAAGTCATACTTGTGCCTTAGGACTTCGATATTCTAGTGATTGGAATTGATTTTGTTTTAGTATTGAAAATATGGAACAATTGTAATACTTAACTCATCTATATATTTACGATATTTTGAGTTATGTTCCCTTTTAGCATGTTTACATCCATGAATAATTTCATTATTCTAAATGTCCGTAGTCGGTCATATTTGTAGGAACAAATATGAATGTAAGACTATTATGAACTTGGATTGGTGGATATTCATAAGGCATGAATATAGAGCAATTGGTTGCTGCCAAGGTTCATAGATATTCGTGGGATACGAATATTGGACTGACCCGCATCTCAAATCTTACTACATGGAATCTTATTGATTGATCATAAGTAAATTTGAGTAAAGGCGAATATCATTTGGTATCCTCCGACCTGAGATACATATTGGGTTTTGATATTCACCAAGTGTTATACCTTGGGCTAGTTCTTCGCTGCTCTGAAATAATGGTCAGTACATAAGGCTATGTTTAGGTATGACATAAGGTGATTGTGAGAAACGTATGTAGTCAAGATGGAATTTGTTCCTCTTATTCGTTGAGAGCAAGATGTCTAAGGCCTGATTAAGTTAAATCAACAAGGAATGATCATTCTGTGTCCTTGGATTTAACATGACATTTGTAACAAAAGGATAAATGATTAATTCACCTAAATCATTTCAAGTTGGATACTTGAAGGGGTGATGTTATTGAATGGCTTCTAAGTCATGCGTATTAAGGGTAGTAAACCGTTGTAAGGCGGTATTTACCGCTTGCATCAATCTTCTATGAATCTTGTGCAAGTGGGAGATTGTTGGATTCTTTACGCCCAAGGCACGTAGAATATTGATGTGGTTAGTACGTCATGATCCAAGTCGGGTCATACCTAATAACAAGTTTAGCAAACACCAATTAATATTTAAATGATGATATGATCATACAATTAAATATCAACACCAATTTAGAAAATGGGTTTTCTAAATAAGTTGTATGTGAGAAGGAACAACTTATAAAGATATTTTGTTCATGGACATTACTTATAATGTTATTTAAGCTTGTTAAATAACATCAAGTAATAATAGTGTGTTTAAGTTATATATTTAATTGGTTAATTATATAACTAACTATAAAAACTATACATCTAATTCACACTAAGTGGGTGTTTTAAAGTGATTTGTGAGCTAATCCATGGCAGTCGTCGGTTTCCTATGCCGGAGAAGTTTCAAGGGCGTATAACCAAGTTTTTTGTCACCAATCTTCCGGACAAATGTAGCGGAAAAGATCTTGCGGATTTTACAAGGCATTTGGGAGGTATATATGATCTTTATATTGCTCGGAAAAGGGACAAGGTGGCTCTCCGTTTTGGCTTTATCTCATTTTTGGATATTAAGGATCCAGTCGAGATGGTTCGTTTACTGTGTGGGGTGAAGATGGGTGTGTATAGCCTGAAAGCGAATGTGGCACGATTCACTTTTGAAGAAAGTGAGATTGGGCCTCCACCGCGAAATTATGGGAAACCAGTTCACAAAATTACGGATGAGATGGGTTCTGGAGATCATATGAAGGCTGGTTCTAGAACATTCAAACAAGATGGTAGGACGTTTCAAGAGATGTTAATAGGAAAAAGAAACATAGTGAATGTTGATAAGGTGGTGAAGGTTGATGAAGGCCTGGAGGTATACAAGGATGTGCATAGGAAGGCAATAATTATGCGAATGATTGATCTGAATGCATTGAAGAGGATCAATATCATTCTGAAGGAGATTGAAGCTGGTGACTGTAGAGTGCAATACCTTGGGGGTTTTTCTGTGATGGTTACGTTTCAGAACGAACAGGAGGCGATGAAAGTGTTGACAAATGCTAAGGAGGTTATCGGATGTTTCTCTATGATCAATCTTTAGGAGGGACAGTTGTTAGCTTTTGATCGTCTCTCATGGATTAAGCTGAAGGGTTTACCTATTCAATTACTTCATAGGTCGGTTATTGATGGTGTGGCTGAGAAAATTGGTCGCATTATTCACCGGCCACCTAGAGCGGAAGAGGATGCGGATTTGTCATACGAATATATTGGCGTCCTGGTAGAAGAAAGAAAACGAATTGAAGATGAAGTGACAGTGATGTGGCGTGGTCGTAAATTCAAGGTATGGATAGAGGAAGAGTCCGGTGATCGGGTACCGGAATTTCTGGAACCGGATAAAGAAGAGGAATCGATGGATGAGGATGTTAAAAGTCATAAGCAAAATGATGATGGCATTAACGCGATAGAAGAATTTTCAAAAGAAGAGGTTGAAGAAGTGTACGTAGGTGATGATGATGGGTTCACCGGAGAACCAAAAACGCCGATGGGTGTTAATGTTCCGATTGGTCAGACGACAATTTTGGAAGATGATACCTTTCCCATAATTAGGGAGGAATTAAAGGAAGGTATTAATGACCAAGATTTTTGCCCGGGTAATAGGTTTGACTTTGATAACACTTTTAATGACTTTGATGGCAATGATACGGTTTCTAATATTAACAAGAGGAAGAAGAAACAGTTTTCAAAAATGGGCTTGGGCCATAATAGACTACAATACTCTAGTAGTCTTGAGAGAGACAAAATACTTAAAAAGAATAAAGGTGTGGACAATTCATTGGGCTTGAGTGATGGTCTCGTTGGGTCAATTAGTCATGAGAGGTCCGATTGTAATTTTGAGGAGGATAAGGGACAGTTCAGTAATGTTGCAAATAATTTAGAAGAAGTCAATACAATTGCACCTGATGTTGCAGTGGATAGCAAAGTCAATAAGGTAAACAATATTGCCGAACCATCATCTTCTAAAGAATCGGTGCCGAGAATTAACATGGACAAAGAGGTGGAAGAAACGATGAAGTTGGGAATAATGCTAGGAGCAGAATTGCAGAATCAAAGGTCGTTGGTTCAGGAGTCAGTGGAAGTTGAAGGTTTACAGATTGGTATTAAATGAACTTCTTATCATTAAACATTCGTGGTTTAAGGGTAGGGGGTAAAGCGGCTTGGTGTAAAGGGTTGAGGAAAAAACATGGTGTTGAATTTTTTAGCTTTCAGGAATCTTTAGTTTCGGGTTTATGTCGTAAAGACTTATTGGGATATTGGGGAGATGATGGTTTCGATTTTGATTGGGTAGACGCGACTGGTAGATCAGGAGGTTTGGTTAATATGTGGAATAAGAAGGTTTTTCAGAAGATCGCTACAGTAGTGAACATGAATTTTTTGCTTACCTCAGGTATGTTAATTGGTGATGGTTCGATTATTAATTTCATTAATGTTTATACGCCACAACGGGCTGGGGCTAAACGGATATTATGGGAGGAGCTTGATTTGTTGGTTAGGGGTTGTGATGGTTTGGTCGTTTTATTGGGGGATTTTAATGCGGTTCGGTTTCCGGAAGAACGACGTAATTCTGTTTTTAATCAGGGGATTGCGGTTGATTTCAACAATTTTATTTATGGTTTGGGATTGAGGGAATATTGTATGCATGGCTTTAAGTTTACTTTTCTGTCCAGGAAAGGAAAAGATCATAAATTAAGCAAGATTGACAGAGTTCTTTTGTGTCAAAATTTTTTCAACAAATGGCCTTCCGCTTGTCTTAGAGCTCTTCCTAGAGAGTTCTCCGATCATTGCCCTATTTTATGTACTATGGTAGATGTTAATTTTGGCCCGAAACCATTTAGATGGTTTAACTCTTGGTTAAATAGGGATGATTGTGAAGGGGTTGTGATTAAAGCGTTTGAAGTTGGTGATTTTAGAGGTAATCCGGATGAGATTTTGATGGCTAAACTGAAATATGTGAAACAATGTTTAAAGGAGTGGTGGAAAGAGGTTTTGAAAAAAGAAGGGGAGGAATTAAAAACCTTGAAGGAGGACCTTGAAAAGTTGGAATTAGCTTTGGAAGAAAATGATTTAGAGGAGGAGGATATTTGAGTTATGGAAGAATGTAGGAAGGGGATTGACTTTTTGAATCTTTGTGCTAATAGGGATTTGAAACAGAAATCTCGGGTGAAATGGGCTATTGACGGGGATGAGAATTCGGCTTTTTTCCATGGTATTATAAATGGTAGAAAAGCTTCAAATGCGATTCCGGGGTTTCAAGTGGAGGGTTCGTGGGTGTCTAAACCTTCTCTTATTAAAAAAGAAGTCTTTAGGCATTATAGAAGGCATTTTGCGGATCATGTTAAACGCCGTCCAAAGATTTCTTGTGATAATTTAAAACATATTAGTGATGATTATGCAGATTTTTTGGTGCGAAGATTTTCTAAAGAAGAGATCAAAGACGCGGTGTTTGACTGTGGATCGGATAGAGCCCCGGGACCGGAAGGATTTTACTTCAGGTTTATTAAACATTTTTGGCGTTTCCTTGAGGCTGATTTCGGTAACCTGTTCGATCATTTTTTTGGCTCGGGAGTTATCAGTAGAGGATGTAGCTCCTCCTTTATTACGTTGATTCCAAAGTCCAACACACTGGTGGGTTTGAATGATTATCGTCCCATTAATCTTATTGGAGTTATTAGTAAGGTGATATCTAAGGTTTTGGCTGAAAGAATAAAACCAGCCTTAGATACGTTGATTTCAGACTCTCAGTCGGCGTTTTTGAAGGGTAGGTTTATTTTGGATGGTCCTCTCATGATTAATGAGACGGTGGGATGGATTAAAAAGTCAAAGAAGCGAGCGTTTTTATTGAAATTGGATTTTGCAAAGGCCTATGATAATGTCAACTGGGGTTTTCTCTTATCTACGATGGACCTTATGGGTTTCCCGGATCGGTGGTGTAGATGGGTGAAAGGGATTCTAGAATCGGCCCGTTCAGCGATCTTGGTAAATGGGTCTCCTACGTTTGAGTTTCTGTGAGAAAAAGGGGTTAGACAGGGGGACCCTTTATCCCCTTTTCTATTCCTAGTAGTGATGGAAGTCTTGCATTGTATGCTTGATAAAGCTATCGCTTTGGGTGTGATAAAGGGGATCCATTTCGGGGGTGATTCCAAGGTTTTATCCCATTTATTTTATGCTGACGACGCATTGATTGTTGGAGAATGGTCGGAAGAAAATCTTATAAGTGTGGCTCGAGTTCTTAGAGTCTTTCATGTTTGTTCGGGCCTTCGGATTAATTTTCACAAGTCATCATTATACGGTATTGGTGTGGATGGTATGGAGGTGGCCTCATTAGCTGATGTGTTTGGATGTACGGTGGGGGTGTTGCCGTTTGATTACTTGGGTATTCGGGTAGGAGCTAACATGAATCGAGTTATTTATTGGGCTCCGGTGCTTGATACGGTTAAAAGTAGACTCTCTTCGTGGAAGGCAAAAACCTTGTCTATGGGGGGAAGGTTAACGCTTATTAAATCTGTACTGTCCAGCCTTCCTATATATTATTTATCACTTTATAAAGCACCGATTTCTATTGTCGAACAAATTGAAAGGTTGATGAGAAATTTTATGTGGTCCGGAAATGAGAAGGTGAAAAAGATGCACTGGGTAGCATGGGAGGTCATTACTACCCCTAAAAAGGTAGGTGGTTTAGGTATTTCGAGTTTGGCTACGGTAAACTTAGCTTTACTCGCAAAATGGTCTTGGAGGTTTGTCACCGATGACAGTTCTTTGTGGAGAAAAATCATTGAGGCGATTCATGGGGGGAGGGGTTTGTGGAATTTTTTGCCGGTCAAAAGAGCTTTATCGGGCTGCTGGAAAGTGATTGTAAACTTGCTAGATTCAGTTAAGGTTCAAGGTAAATCGCTGCATCTTTTCATTAGGGGTTCAGTTGGGAATGGGGCTCGAATTCGGTTTTGGTATGATCATTGGTTGGGAGATACGGCTCTAAAAGATAGGTGGCCATGTTTATATCGTTTGGATAAGTTCAAAGGGTGCAGGATCAGGGACAGATTCATCTACAACAGCTCGTAGATGTGTTTTAAAGGGTCGTGGAGAAGATTTCCTAGTACTGTGGAAGAGTTGTCAGAGGCTGAGGACTTGACGAGGATGTTGAATGGTTTTTCATTATCGGATGGGGTTGATAATTGGAAGTGGGCTGGTAACAAGGAAGGAGTTTTCATGGTAAAAGATTTCAAGATATTGATGAGCAATGTACATGCTGTTGGAACGATGCAGGCTAAGGTGATTAAGTGGGATTCTTGGGTTCCATTGAAAGTCAATTTGTTGTCATGGAGAGCCGTTAAAGATAGGTTACCAACTAGAGTTGCATTGAGAAACAGAGGATTGAATATTCCGATTGTAGCTTGTTCCCTGTGTAATGCAACAGACGAGGATGGTACGCACCTGTTCGTTCGATGTGGCTTATCATATGAGGTTTGGAACTTGATTTGTAAGTGGTGTAAACTTGCGCCTTTCTTTGCATATGATTTCGAGGATTTATTGGGTTTATATCATAATGTGCATGCCGGGAAATGGAGAAAAAAGATAGTAAGAGGTATTATTATGATTACGGCTTGGTGTATTTGGACGTCCAGGAATATGAAGATTTTTCAACATAAGGATCGGAAGGTTTTGGAAGTCGTCGCTGAGATTAAATCAAAGGCTTTCTTTTGGTTGAAGTATAGATCAAAATACAATAATATTGTTTGGAAAGAGTGGTCGATGTATCCATTGTATATGTGTCTTTGATTTTGTTTTGGCGGTTCTCGGTTTAAGAACTTGCCGTGTTTAATGAAAGTTATCGTTCAAAAAAAAATATAACGGAAGATTTATATATCTTATTCGTCTTGTTTAAATTTAAAATGAAATACTATATAAGATTAAACATGTAATTAAACTTGTATGATTTTGAAGGAATAAAAAATTTTAAGTTTACATTCAAACGCCTTAATTACACGCCTCATATAACATCATCCGAGATATACGAGATTTATAACACTACTAGAAAATTCGGTATTTGCGACTGCTTTTTCAGTCGCAAAACGGTGGCAAAAGGCTATTTGTGACCGTTTTGCGACCGAAAACGCGGTGAGAAAAACACACGTCGCAAAAGCCCTATTGCTACCGTTTTGCGATCGCTTTTTTATTAGCGACCGTATTTTGCGACCGCTTCTGCCATCGCAAATCTTGCAACTGTTTTGCCACTGCTTAATTTACTACCTCTTTGTGACTGGTAATTTTTGCGACTGCTACTTTTTGCGACCATTTTACGACCGTTCCTTGTTGCGGCCGTTTTGCGACTGTAATTTGTTGCTACCATTTTGCGATCACAACAAGATTCTTGCGACCGTTTTGCGATCGCAAACGAGATTTTTGCAACCGTTTTGCGACCACAACAAGATTTGTCAACCGTTTTGCAACCGTAACAAGATTTTTCGACCGTTTTGCGACCGCAACAAGATTTTAGCAACCCCGTCCAGATTATTGCCACCCTATTGCAGTATATTGTTTTTTGGTCATTTTTTATTTTAAACCTCATAATATGCTCATATTTTTTAAATTTAACTTTTTTCATAAGTTTCATTTATATAAAAAAATTCACATAAAATTATTAACTAACATGTCAAATAACCCAAGTTATCCTAACACAATGAATATTCAAACATTCAAAATAAATTGTTTATTAGCCTCTTTGAGCTATAATTTTTTATATTTTTCATCCTATTAAACATGGTTTCTTCTTTACATCAACTTTTCAATAACTTCATTCAATCTTTTTCTTTCACGAGCTTTTTCGCAACCCCTTCAAGCTTTATATCTACACAACAACAAATACATAGAGTTCAAAAGTTGTAATGAAATACAGATCATGAGATATGATGCAATCCTGCAATTATAAACCAATAAATTGTTCATTAGTTAAACTTAATACCAAAATCGACTTTTATCTTTAAATAAAACTAGTTTGATTCCTTGCACTAGTAGCAAAGTGGATTTTTTTTATCGCTCATGATACTTACCAGGTCCTGCATAATGCTGGAAAGCATGTTTAAGCTCACCTGGTAAAATTGCAATGCAACTGTCCAATGTAATGCAACACAGCTTGTCTTGTCAACTGCCAATAGTACATAACACAATCTTATGGTAATTATATATGATAGTTAAAGTGTCAATACGTATAATATAACAACATTCATTTAAAAATAGAAAACAAATGGTCTAACACTTTTAGTTGCATCTGCACTTAGAAATGTATTTTTCATAGTTACGTTTATAACGTATGTGGAAAACAAATTAACTACTCTAGGTATGGAGTTTTAGAAATGTTTTGAGAAAACCTTGTCTTATCCTTTTATTAAAGTTAGCCTAACAACAACTTAAATAGAGGTTTAATTCACATGAAATCAGGACTATAACTACATACATTCTGCAAGTCAAGGTTTAATTTCATGACTATAACTACATACATTCTGCAAGTCAAGGTTTAATGATAATTCTAAGCTTTGGACTTTGCAAACTATTCATTTCAAGTTAGATGAAATTATAAGAATCAAAAGACATACTATCTTACTATCATTGCCGAATTCAACAAATGCAAATCAGAGGCGTAAATGTGGATCACCACGAAGGCATGAACACAACTATTAAGATGAGGATTCCCATCTTTTTTTGCATATAGTCCGGTCCGAGAGAGTTGCTCCTTGTAAGGGTTAAACAAAATAATAATCATCAAGCATACAAATATTCACTCAAATACATATTTAAATGGAAGTGAACATTGTTTACTAAAGGAGAATCTAATAACCATATACAAAAAACAGTAACTAGTGGTTCTTTTTATTGTTACCACAGTAGATAAAACAATTAATAAATTGATGATAGATGCTAGTATTATGGCACATCATAATCGATAACATCCATTACCTTATAATGCATAGCTTAACCCGTTCGAGGTAGATGCAACATCAATCCGCTTGAGTTCCCTTTGCAATGATCCATGTGTGCCTAACACTCCGATCTCCAAAATTGATGTCTAGTAGTTATCATAAAATGGAATTAGTCTATTAGGCTGTTTCAATAAGATAGCATACAATTCAGTCGAGTCACATAAAAATTAACATAAATTCAACATTCAACATACATATGAGCTCAATAACTCCTGGAACCATTGTTATTGACAACTTGAATTCTTATTTGTTCATATCTTTTATACTTGACTATTAAATATTATAGATATAACAATCAATCTAGCAATATAATATTTTCATCTATTCATGGGTTACTTTTGTTGCGGAAACTTGATCTTGGTTCTCTATAAATGATCCCCAATTCCCGACTGTACTAATACAATTTTGTTCCTACTTGTAGACTCAAACATGGCACTAGTTGTTATATCAAACAACTAAACATAAACAAAACTGAAAAATTAAATTACTAAATAATTTAGAAAAATTGATTTCCCACGTGCGAGGAGAACAAATATAGTTCCCTTATCCTTTTAACAGCATCAGACTATCATTTTGTTCTTAGAACAATTCCAAATACAATGTCCTCCACATCCCACTTCATCATCTGACTCCGCATTTGGCATCCAATATAAAATGAACATTAACAGAGTAAAAATCATGTTTTTAGTGTTGGAGATTACAGTACTCACCTTTTTCACTTTGTAGAAGATGATTGGTCTCAACAGAAAAAAAATCCTCATTGAAGATTAACAGGCTTAGGCAAAGAAGCAATAAATTTACCTCAGATGTGAGTTTCCCTACATCAAGAATCAAAACTAAATACACAACAACAGCATGTACCCTGATTAATTTGTAAATATTCCTTTTGAGTTTTTAATAGACTCAGAATGTTTAAACAATCTCTTAAAGTTACCTGTGTATGTAAAGGCAACAAATTTAATCTTTGACCCATAATGTCTTCATTAAGTACCATGATCAATTCTAGCTTGAAATTTAACACGAAATCAAGAATATTTTAACACATTTCTCCCCATGTTCAGTGATTGTCTGGTCCATGTATAGTTTCATCTTCCAATCACTTCATTGGGCCAACTCTACTCTATATCAAAATAATAATAAAGTTATTACAGAACAACCAACTTTCAAGTATTTTAGAATAATAAGAAGCTTATAAAAATCATATGATAAGAAAATATGAATTATTTATTATTCTTCTCTGCAACTCCTCCATTATTAAATTCAAATATCCTTCCATCTCATCTTTATATGGATCACCAACTTCTTCTAGATATGTAACTGGCCACATATGAGCACTAAAGAAAATCACCACCTGTAGCCATGGTTTTTAATAAGCTATGTTGGATTATGATAAGGCTGATGCAATCAAAACCACTTCATATAGTCATCTTTTGGTACTACATTCAAGGGCATCCGAAGCTAAGCATGAGATCTTCCGAGAGTCTGAAGAACAACAGCTGAAGTCAACAGCTGAAGACTATCTTCCGAAGACAAAGTCTGAAAGCTTCCGAAGACAAAGTCTGATGAAAGAGCTGAAGACAAAGTCTGA
>BJCN01312241.1:1467-14482 GCA_018326445.1 Flaveria brownii
TGAGTCATAAGACTGACTCAGTCGTACGAATGAATCAATCGTACGACTCAGTCACACGACTGAGCCATACGCATGGCTCAGTCATATGAATGAAAACTGTAACCTATAAATACCACTTAATTCATGGAAAAACGTAACACTCCGAGAATTCTTAACCCTAGCCGTCCCTGTTCATCCAGAGAGTCCCTTCCAACTTCATTGAACGTTCCTGATCACTTCTAATCAATTCTTAACGTATTCTAATCGTTGGTTTTGATCGGATTAACGTTCTCCCCGATTGGATCGCCAATTAAATAGGATTCCGCACTATTTAATCTGGTTTCACGTTGAATCAGTTAGTACTCCGTACGTACACGGTCCTAACAACACTGAAAAGCTTGTAGATGATGCTTCAAAAAGATCAGTGTATTCATCTCGTCTTAATAATAGTACAACGTTTATACCTGTGGAAATTCAGAGACAAATTTCCATTGAGGGGGCAAAGGCATTTAAAGCCAATATCCCATTTCTTCTAGCTGAAATACAAAATTCTATTACAAAAAGTTAATAGATATAGATCCTATAACCTAGAGATGAGATCTAATCTTGAGTCTTTAAACATATTAAAAACTTATTTTAAAAGAGCTAAAAATGATTACAAACTTAAAATAGAAGATTTAGAGAAAATAATTTCCACTCTTAAGCATAAACATAGAAACTACAGGACTCATATCAAAGATATCATCACTAAGTTAACTAAATGCCAGGCTAAGCTTATGATCAGCAAAGCCAGGGTAGAGAAATGTGTTCTTGAAGATGAGACCTTCAAGAACATAATATCATCATACTTGCATGCAAAAGTGTGTTATTAGAACAAGCAGGGACTGAGATCTAGTAAGATAGCTCCTACACACACTCTATTATCTATAAGATCTCCTAGGTTTGGAACTTGTCAAGATGAGCTTCCTTTCATAGACTCCATTAAAGAAGAGGATAAAGAGGAAATAGTGAAGGATAGATCTGAGATGAGTGAAGAAGATCATCCTAACAAGGGTCACTATTCTCCTGGGGAAAGGAAGAAACTAGGGATGACAAATTCTAAGAGGAAGAACTTGATCAGAGCAACCAAAAGTAAATCAGAGAAGGCTCAAGAGATCAAGGACACTTTTAACTCCATGGAGAAACAAGTCTCTATTTCTATAGGGTTTGAAGTGGTGAAGACTGAGTACTCAACTCTGAAATCTAGTACTAATAATTCAAGTTCATGTCCAACTCATCCCTGTGAAGGAATGAAGGTTGCTCAGCTGTGTACCACTGCTACACAGCCTGAACCATCCACCTCCAAGAGAAAGCCTCACCCTAGGAAGCCTGCTGCAACGTCTAAGAAGATGAAGATGGAGATGGAAAGTGATCAAGCTCCGCCTTCTATTCACAAGAAGTCTCTCAGAAGAAAGCCAATTGATTGCATTATGTGTGGCAGTACTTCTCATCTTGCCAAGGATTGTGTCTACAATCCTGAAAGTACTATCCAGATAACCAACAAGAAGACTTCTGAGAAGAAAAGAAAGAAGAAAGATTTGCAAGGAAAATGTCTTCCTTTTGTAAGCTCCAAAATGGAAATGAAGAAAAGTGAAAACTTGCCTTCGAAAGATAAATTGGTCTCGGAAGAAAGGAATGCTTTTGAAGCACTAAAGCTTGCTGCGGTGAAAGCAAGATCTTCTGAAGGGTTAGTCTCCAAAACTTCTGAAGTTTTCAAAACTTTTGAAGTATTGAAGGTCAAGACTAATCTTCCAAAGATGGTATGGAAGATGAAAGAAGACCATGTGACTGAAAGTTCTTCATACAACAAATGATCCTCAAAATCTAGACATAGGATCAATTATTGTTGCATTGTCTTTAGTTCTTTATAATAAGCCCAAGACCAATGAGAATCGAGTTTCTAAATGTAACTAACTTTCTCCTTATTATGTAGGAACAACTAAGACGAAGAGGAATGTATGGATCATTGACAGTGGCTGTTCCAGACACATGACAGGCAATGGCTCTCTGCTACAAAACTTTAAGAAAATTGATGGAGGGCTAGTTGATTTTGGAGGAGATATAGGAGGTTACATTACTGGAAGGGGTAGGGTCACAAATAGAAGGCTCGACATTGAAAGGTAAACTTTATTAAGGAGCTTAGGTATAATTTTCTGAGTGTATCCTAATTTTATGATCAGAGACAAAACATGCTCTTCACTGAGCATGAGTACATTGTACTCAAGCCTTCGATGGTCATTCCTCAAGATCATATCCTACTCAGAGCCCCCAGGAAAGGGAACATGTACAAAAAGGATTTGTAGGAAACATCTCCTTCAGGAGAAGTTTCTTGCTTTCTATCTAAAGCAAATAGTTTTGAGTTTTTCCTTTAGCATAAAAGAATATGCCATGTAAACTTTAAGAACATGAATAAATTGATTGAAAATGATTTGGTAACTAGAATGCCAAAGAAAGAGTTTACAAGTTATGATCACTGTGTTGCATGCCAAAGGAAAAGAACTCCATCACTACTCCCCTACACTTATTACACATGAATCTCTTTGGCCCCACCAGTGTAATGAGTCTAGGAAGGACGTCATAATGTTTAGTGTACATAGATGACCTCACAAGATTCACTTGGGTCTTCTTCCTTAGAACTAAGGATGAGACTCCAGAGATCTTAAAGAACTTCATTCTAAAAACTGAGAATCAATGTGATCACAAGATGAAAACCATAAGATATGATCAAGGAACCGAATTCAAGAAACAATCCTTGGTTCATTTTGACCCATTACCTTCTGGGCAGAGGCAGTCAACACTGCTTGCTATGTGTAAAATAGAATTTGTGTAGTTAAGACTCATGGTAAGACTCCTTATGATCTGTGGCACAAAAGAAGACCTTTCATTACTTTTCTCAGATCATTTGGATATCCTTTCACCATCTTGAATACTAAAGATTAAGTAGCCAAATTTATAGAGTATATAATCTTAGAACTAGAGTAGTTGAAGAATCAGCCAATGTGATCTTCAATGAGCACACTCCTAGTATGAAAGGTTCTGGTCCTGATTGGCTATTTGATCTTGATTTACTTACCAACGGTTTTAACAAGGCTTGTGAGAATGTTTCACGATCTACAGAAAACTTATCAACAAGAGATCCTGACCCAAGATTTGAGTGGAGAAGACCAAGCAAGAATACTACTTCAGCTTTAGGGGTAACTAACCCTACAAATGGAGTTCCTATCAGCACAACCATGAAAAATTCAGCTGATACATCTGAGGTGCCTACAAATTCTAGGTCAGAGGCATAAAACTTAAATGAAGGAGCTTCAAATGTAGAAGGAAATGATGGTGGTGACAGTGATCAAGAACTTCTTGATGCTGATAACCATTCCGTGGAAGACAACATCAATGATGGCACACACTTATTGGATCAAGCTTCTCTTGATAAGTGTGTGATGTGGTGGGTGATAACTCATTGCTAGATTTAACTTCATAAATTTAGATCTATCAAAATAACTTGTTATGATACCTCAACTTAAGATCCACAAGTCACACCCCACCACAAACATCATAAGAGATGTTGATAAAGGGGTGAGAACAAGAGGACAAACCCATGAAAAAATGTTTATCTATACTCTTTGTCTTGTCCCATATAGAGCCAAAGAAAGTTGATGAGGCTTTGATGGATGGAAGTTGGGTTGAAGCAATACAAGAGGAGTTGCTTCAGTTCAAAAGATAAATAGTTTGGAACCTATATCCTCTTCCTCAAGGGAAGACTACCGTAGGAACCAAGTGAGGTTTTAGGAACAAGAAGGATGATAGAGGACTTGTCATCAAGAACAAGCAATACTAGTTGTTCAAGGATACACACAAGAAGAAGGAATTGACTAAACAGATGTCTTTGCTCCCGTGGCAAGACTTGAAGCTGTTACGATATTCCTGGCTTTTACAGCATACAAGGATTTCAAGTTCTACCAACTCGATGTCAAGTGTGCTTCCTTATATCGGGTGATTGATGAAAAGGTGTATGTCAAACAACCACATGGCTTTGAAGACCCAGATCATCCTGATTATGTCTGTAAGCTTGATAAAGCTCTCTATGGACTACACCTAGCTCCAAGCAATTAGTATGAGACACCATCTCACTATCTCTGTCAACCTGGCTATAAAAGGGGTACTATAGATGGGACACTCTTCATCAAGGGACTAGGGAATGACTTAATACTTTTTCAAGTGTATGTAGATGATATTATCTTTAGGTCAATAAATCCAAAGCTCTGCAAAGACTCTGTGAAGCTGATGAAGAATAGATTTAAAATGAGTGCCACGGAGAACTCAATTTATTTCTAGGAATTCAAGTGATGCAAGTTGATAATGGCATCTTCATAAGTTGGTCAAAGTATGTACAAGACATACTTACAAGATTAAACATGACTGAATGTGAGGTTGCAAAGACACCCATAGCTAGAAACCACTCCTTTGGACTTGATCTTGAGGGAAGTGTGTAGATGAACACCTTTACAAGGATATCATTGGGCTCTTATGTACCTCACAACCAACAGGCCTGATATCATGTTTGTTGTATGCATTTGTGCACAATATCAAGCCAACCCCAAGATGTCACAACTATTTGTTGTCAAGAGGATTCTTAGATATCTTGAAGGTGCTCTTAAGCTAGGCCTTTGGTATCCAAAGAATTATGACTTCAATCTATATGCTTATATAGATAGTGATTATGGTGGTTGCGCATGACTGTAAAGTCTATATTTAGGGATGTCAATTCCTTCGTGGAAGGATAGCTAATGGCAATGCAAGAAACAATCATGTGTATCTGCGTCAACTGCTAATGCTGAATACATTGTTGCTGCTAGCTACTGTGCCAAGTGCTTTTGATTCAGAATCAGATAGTGGACTATGGATTCAACTTCAAGGAGACTCTAATTCCATATACACAATAACAGTGCTATCTCTATTACAGAGAATCATGTGCAGCACTTAAGGACAAAACACATCACTATCAGGTATCATCTAATTAGAGATAATTTTAAAAAGGGATTGATAAAACTAGTCAAAATTAACTCGAATTAACATTATGCTGATCTCTTCATAAAGGCTTTTGATGAACAGAGATTTAAATATCTTGTATCGGCTATTGGGATGATTAACTTTGAGTACATTTTCCTAAAACTTAATTCAAGACTATTTCTAAAATATGTGTGTCCTAAATTGGATAAACTATCACCTACATAAGCCTAATTTACTTTGGAAGACATCTTTTTCAAATGATATTCCTTAGAATTATTGAAATGTTAAACATATTTTCTTTCGGAAGACAATAATATTGTCTTCGGAGGAATATCAAGTCTTCAAATCAGAAAACTACTTATAATAAATTTACCTTCAGAAGAAATGCTTATATTTCTTTCGAAGACAAAATATGCTTCTAAGTACTTATATGTGTTTGAAGGACAATTTTCTTCCGAAATCGATTAAGCCTCGGAAGATTTATTCTCTTAAGAATAAAACTTCCAAGTTTTAATCTCTTTCGAAATCAAATATGTCTAAGAAGAGAAAATACTCCCAATTATTTTTCTTCCAAAGCAAATTTCCATAAAGCTCAGAAATATCTTCCGAAGTCAAAACTGGCTTCGGAAGTTTTTAATAAAACTTCCGAAGACATAATACTTTCGGAAGATTTTTGACTTCCAAAAAAACTACCTTTTTGGGCACTTTTACAAAGGAGGGACTGATATTCAGATTTCAATTTTATCCTTTTTTGCATTAAATTTTTCTCAAATCCATTTCATATATATACACTCAATGGTTCCCCCTCATTCACTATCTTCTTCATCTACAAATTCTCTAACCTAAATTCATTCACAAACCAACCTTGTTCTCATCTTCCTTCACAACAAAGCTACCTTAAATGGCCAAACCTGACCACAGAAACCAACCCGATTTCTCCATGCACCTTCATAGGCAAGATAATCAAGTTGCTCTGTTGAGGATCAGAGGTTTTCTACATTCTTAAAGGTTTGCTGCTTTCTTACTTTGTCAAACAACTTCACCTCCCTCACCATAGATCCTCCACTATATGAGGATAAGCTATTGGATTTCTAAAGGACCTGCCAAGAGGTCACTATAGATGGGGAGAAGGCACTGTCTGCCATAGTACAGGGGAGGACAATCTTCATCACTCCAGCCTCCATAAACACTCATCTTCGTTGGATGATGTAGAAGGTGATTTGACCTTCCCTAAATCTGTTATTAACCAGTCCTTTGGACAGATAGGCTATGAAGGTAACTTCTCAGTCAGAACATTCAAGAAAGGGAAGGTCTCCTCTTAATGGAAGTACCTCCTCCATATAGTCATTCATAGCATATCCAACAAGCATGGAGGATGGGACCAGATTCATGAACACCTTTCCTTTATAGTCCATGGGATGGTTCAGGGGGTCAAGTTCAGGTATTCATAATTTGTATATACTAATTTACTTGCAAACTTGGACTCCTTAGAATATTACATGTTCCCTAGATATGTCCAACACATTCTCAACTGTTAATTGGGCTCACAATTGAGGGGGACATGTAATTTTTTAAAATTAGGACTCATGAAGCCTAGAATATTTATAACTATGAGAAAGCTTACTGTGGGTTTTTTAGGGGTAGAAACAGGCTTTGTTCTAAAAATTTTAGAGCCTATTGCTCAGGGTGACAACCTAGCAGCACCAGGTAGTGTTGAACAGACACCCTCAACTTCACAAAAACCCAAACAGCCACATATGACCATCACCTACCAAAGAAGACCCAAACGAACCCCTACACAAGCTACTCAACTTGTGCAGGCTCCCATATCACCACCCATGTAGGAGGAAGTGGACATAGGAGCTCCCACTTCACTTGAGGAGCAACCCACTCCCATTTCACAAATGATCAGTGCTATGGTTCCTCATACTCAGCATGATGAGCTCATAACCCCCATAGCCTTAAGCCTTCACTTAGAGTCTAAAAACTGTAGTGAATAACCTTCAGGGGATAGTTACCATCCTCGACCTCTTAATCTAAACCAACCAATTCCTAACAAGAATTCTATGATGATGAAGAGATAGGATTTAGTTGTGAATCCAAGGATCGTCAGGAAATTATCAGTTTAGTTAATGACAAATAGTGATCGTGGAATTATCATTGAATGTTGTTCGATTAATTGATTATGTAAAGGTTGTTTGATAAAAACAAACAATGAAGAACAAATCAACTAATGCAAAGCAGATGAATGTAAGATGAAGAACAACACAAATGTTTCAAAGGTTTACCATTAATGATTGAATAATGATTACAATAATCAAGTAAAACAATGAATGTTGTTGCTATTACTAGGGTTTAATGCTACTCTGATACACTTATTGTTATGAGATTGTTTATGGCTGCTAGGGTTTAATCGTAATGATTCGTAGCTGTCGATCACAATCTGTTACCTAAAAGTGTGTATCTAAGCCTTGTATTTATAGGCTTAGATATTTACTGTTAGGGTAATAGTAACTTTCTTATCAAGGTAAGACAGTTACTCAAAGAATGTCATGATGTGACATTCTCTAACTAAAGTAAAATCATCCGTAGAAGTTGACTTATGGCATCACTTTTGTGTTTTGACTTGTTGACTTGATGTACTTAGTCTGCATGCAAGTATGATGTTCTTCTGCAAGAGCTTTATCTTCCGTAGGAGATTGGTCTTCCGCAGATGTTGGTCTTCAATAGGAGCTGCAGTTGCCTTGGATGTTCTTCAGTTGTTATAAAGCTTCTGCTGGATTTCCACGGAGTCCATACTTGTATTATTCCAGAATATCTTTGGAGGAACAATTTCTTCGTCCGTAGATGTTGTTCAACACTTAGTCAATTCAAGAAATTGACTAAGTCTTAATGTTTTTTCCTACAAACATACATATAGAGCAACACATAATAAATAGGGTTAACCTATAAATGTATATTGCATACAAAAGATAAAAGATGTACAAGAGTTATTACAAGGATTGATTACAGAACTAAACCTATACAAAAATTCTAGACCTAACAATACTCCCCCTTAGGTTTAGCTTTTTCTCATCAATTCCTTAAACTTTGTAGTTCTTTTATTCTTGACACCATCTTTTTGTTGAAGAAGGATACAACTTCCTTTTGATTATCGTACTTGTACTTGATCTCCATTTGGCTCATCCTGTTCAAGGTGTCATACTTGATTTCAAAAATATCTTCTTCTATTATTAAAGTTGCAACAACACTGTTGTTGTTGACAACTTCTATTTCATCTTCCTCGAATACTCTAAATTCCATAATAGATGGGATTCCAAAACCTATAACCTGGCAAGCCTCAGAATTTCTTCCTTTATTGTCCGTGGCATTCAGCTTATCTATTACCTGAATCATATGTACATATAAACATAAGTCGTTTTGTGCCTGATCATTGTTGATCTTGGGAAAGAATTTGTCATGAAGATAAGCGATATAGCTTGGATGAAGGAGTTTGATTTCCAAATGACCAAGTATCCTAATACTCGAAGCTTCCTTCTTATCTGCAGTTCTTTTTAGTACCAGCCCCTTTGTTTTCTCAACATACCCCCACTGATTGATGGGATGTGAGAACTGGTTTCCCTTAAATTTCTTGATTGACGCAATTCTCTTATTAGCATGACCTACCCTTATCAAAACTCATCTTCTATAGAGTTTGAGGAGCTTGACTGTGACCTTCTTTCCCTCTCTTCCCTTTTGATATGCTCCTCATCTTCTCTTATAGCTTCTTGAAGGACATCATCCTTGAATCTTGATAATAACTTTCCAATCATCCCTGAGAAATCTCTTCCTTTGGATGAGTTGGATAATTAGTGATTTGTAAGATTTGGAGTTGTTCGATATCGGCATCTGGGAGTGAGATGACTAATTCAATCAAGGGAAAGTATTGAATCATCCCAGATGCCCTTTTGATTATTGAACTATCCCATTTAGCATCGTATTTCCAATCAATGATCTGGTATTCTTGAGCTGACTTGGGAGTAGTGATATGATCAAAGAGTTGGAACAATATGGAGTTTTGTTTAATTATTTCTCTCACGGTTGTTCCAAGAGGCCATACTTTTCCTGGAATAACCTCCCTAGGCTCTCTGATCATTTTCTCCTTGCCCTTATGATATCTTTGCTCTCTACAATGATGGGCTCTGAAGGAGTTGATTGATGGGCATGACTTGGATTCAGAGCTTCTGTTCTAAATCTAACTCCAGTATGCAACTCAATCTTCATCACATACTCCATCATTTGTCTTAGTTCTTTTATAGATTCGTCTCTTAGCTCATAGAACTTGTGGTTTTGATTTTGCAACCAGCAAATAATGTTGTTTCTGTTCAGCTTCTTGGTGTCATAATAACCCAATTCTTTCTTTAGCTTAGCTGTTGCTTGGAAGTTGATGAAGGTGTCATAGTTGCATTCTGGAATCATTAGTCTAGCCATAGTGAAATCCTTGATGGCTTACTTCAACGCATCCGAGTTCATCCTTTCTACCAAGTCATATGGAAACCCTTTCTTAATGAGTTCCATGAACATGGTAGATTCTGGTCTCTCTTCAAGGATGTCTTGAGTGGTGAGTAGCTTATCAGATGTTGTTGTTTTAGCATCCTTTGGAGTTTCTTCTCTAGTTAACTCCTCCCACTCAGCATCACTTTCATCATTGGGCTCAATTGGCTTTGATGTTGATACTTCAGCTGATGGAGTATGCTCAGGTAAGACTGTTTTGGTTTTCTTTGGAGAGTCTTGCACCTCTGTGATTTTTTTTCAAACTTCCCCTAGTATTTTCTCTTCCTTCTGTATTGGATGATTAGGGCCTGTTATTGAGTTGCGACAACTTTTGATGTTGTTTGTTGTTTTGGGGCTTGTTGAGAAGTTTGCACAGATTCAAGCTCACTAATTCTTTCCTTCAAACTCTTAATTTCATAATCTTTTGCTTTCAAGAGCTCAGCTTCTATAGAAATGGTGATTTTTGCCTTGTTCATTTCTATAACACTCTGCTCCTTAGCTGTCTTCTCTTTCTCTATAGATTCTTTCAACACTCTCATGAAATCATTGAAGCACCAATAACTTCATGATCTATTTGAGCATCCTCTCTCAGACTTTTGATAGAGCCTTCTTGTAGAGTCAGAAGTGTATCCTTTTCCTTTAGAACCCCCTTTAGATCTCTCAGTCTCTCTATTCTTTTGTTTGATTTGATGACTAGTTTATTGTATTTAGCCACCAGAAAGATTTTGCTCACATCAATGGCATCATCATTCAGATCATCTTCATGATAAGATATAATATCCACAAACTTTTCTTTAGTCTCAGTCACTTATTCAACCTTCTGATCTTGATCTTTTTCAACTTCCAAGCACACTTCTTTAGTTTCCCTATCATGTACATCATCAAGATCTTCTTCAAAACTAATAACTTTAGTGGAAAAAATGCCATCAGATGTTGAGTTGGATTCAAAAACTAGGGAAATTGAGATTTGAGGTTGTTCTTATGGTGGAGAAGGTTGAAAGGGAGAAATTGGTTCTATACTTGTAGAGCCTTGGGTTGTTTCGGTTGAAAAGATAGAAATTGGTTAAGTGTGTTCACTAGCTGGTGAAACTGGTTCAGTTCCAGCAGTGTTTATGGAGGTTGCTGATTGAATAGGAGTGATGGGTTGTGTACAATCACTTTGAGTAATTTGTTGTAGACCCTCAAACCCTAGTTACCCTTCTGAAGTAATTTGTTCTTTCGCAGAAAACTTAATCTTCTGCAGGAATTTAATTCCTCCGCAGATATTATGCGGAAGGCTAAGTTTAATTTATCTTCTACACAAAATCTAAGTATAATTTACTTGTCCATAGGATACCAATCTTATGCAAAGCAATCATACTTCTTAAAATGTGAACACATCCGTAGATTACCAATCTAAGGAAGGACAAAAGCAGCATTACACTGTAACTTCTGCTGAAGGATAAAGAGTTATCCTTTTTGATGTATGATTCTAATATATTATTAGATCATCTATTGTTGTTGGACCTTGTTGAATTTGTTCCGTGGCAATTGTGCAAAAATTTCTCATGGCAAATATCCAACAGCCAAAATAGTTGCTCAAGTTCCAATTTTCTTCCTTAATGTTGATAAACTTATTTTTCATGCTGAGTTTTTACTATCCCCCGAAATTTCTGCTTAATAATGATTTTTAGCATAAATTTAAATAGAGAATAGCATGAAAAACACTTTTCTATCCAACAAAGAGAAAAACAAAAATATTTTTGTATTTTTAAATATAAACAAAAATTAAATATATTTACAAGCATATGAGACATATCATGGGATCATACTATAACACTTAGAACCTTCCTTATGCATTTTTGAATTTAAATAGTAGACATAGATCTAGTGTTGATTGTAAGAATTATGGGCCACATAAATTCAAACAAGAGTATATGTGCAACAAACCATACTGATTATCATGTTTCTGTATTGTTTAAAGATTGACAAAATATGTACTCCACTTCAATTGACCTTAGAGTTTGTCTTCTAGTTATGAATCAGTTCCTTGCTGTTTTTAACACTTTTAGACTATGCTTGAACTCATAAACTCTTATCTTAAGATTTCTTTGAAATCTTATGAATACTGATGTTATGCTTTTTAATTTAATATACAGTTGATCACATTGGATTCTTTTTAGAGTTGTTCCATTTTGCAACTTATTTACGGTTCATCATCTGGTCACTAGGTCATTGCTTCCGCAAAGCAGAGGTGCCTTTAACCCAGATCTTTACTCACGTAAAACAAAGGGATGATAAGTATTAGTAACAGATCACCAGGTCATTGCTCACGCAAAGCAGAGGTGTTGATGTCTATGATAAGTAAAGATAGAAGCTATAAAGTGGCATACATAAAGTGTTTTTGTGACTAAGGACACAACATCCGGAGAAGACATGCTCTATTGATCCTTAAAATGGAATTTTCCACAATTTGTCATCTTAACATTATGTTAAGCATGCATTTGTTTATGTTCTACTCAGGTTGAACCTACTCACATGTCAATTCACTTCTGATCAGTCTTTATTATAAGTTTAAATCAGGAAAGGAAACTAAGGAATAGTGTACTATCATTTCCTAAAATATGAATACTATAAACACATAATAACTTAACAAGACAATGTTTTTGTATTTTTATAGATTTTATGAATGTTTTTGGAATTTTCTTAGAAATAATTTGAAAGACAGATCATGTTTTTCTTTGTTTTGATGATTAATCAAGGTTGATCATGCCTAAAGACTCAATTAAGAAATTAAATCTTACTGAATCAATGGCTTTAGTAAACAAATCAGTAAGCTGATCCTTCATATCTACTTTGATCAACTTGATCAAACCCTTTTCTGAGCAATCTCTTAGAAAATGGTATGTGATTTCTATGTATTTTATTTTACAATGTTGCATTGGACTAGCACTGATAAACATAGCAGTTGAGTTATCTATATGAATTGGTGTGTGAAGAAAATTATACCCATAGTCAAGTAGTTGGTTTTGCAACCATAGAACTTGAGAGCAACCAGCTGAAGCAGCTATGTACTCAGCTTCAGCTATGGATACTGAAACATTTGTTTGTTTCTTGCACTGCCAAAATACAAGCCTTGGTCCTAAGAATTGACATCCACCTTTGGTGGATTTTCTGTTATTGTTACACCCTCCAAAATCATTGTCTGAATATGAGACATCCGTTACCAAAAGGTCTGTCAATTGACGAGTTTTTGTTATCTTTTCTTTAATTGGTCATTCCTCCTCCTTATAAACTATACGTGCGGATATCATATTTGCTTGGTTAACTTTTACACTTTCATTATCATTGTTTGCATCGTTATCACCTAAAACGTTTATAGATATCGCGACCATCATCATTAAATATATTATCTCGATATAATATTAATGTCATTAATGACATCATTTTAAGATACAAATATCATTAAATACATCCC
>BJCN01312251.1:0-12715 GCA_018326445.1 Flaveria brownii
ATGGGACTTCGATATTCTAGTGATTGGATTTGATCTGTAATTTCGTATTTGGATATTTGGAACTCCTTTATTACTTGAATAAAATTATTTGGTTATAACATTTCAATAAATGTTCCAATTTAGCATGTATACATCCATGAATATGTTAATTATTCAAAATGTCCGTAGTCGATCATGTTTGTGGGAGCAAATATGAACGTAAGACTATTATGAACATGGATTGGTCGATATTCATAAGGCATGAATATAGAGCAATTGGTTTGCTGCCAAGGTTCATAGATATTTGTGGGATACGAATATTGGACTGACCCACGTCTCAAATTTTACAACATGGAATCTTTTAGATTGATCATAAGTATATTTCAGTAAAGGCGAATATCATTTGGTATCCTCCGACCTGAGATACATATTGGGATTTGATATTCACCAAAGTGTAATACCTTGAGCTACTTCTTCACTGCTCTGAAATAATGGATAGTACATAAGGCTATGTTCAGGTGTGACATGAGGTGATTGTGAGAAACGTATGTAGTTAAGATGGAATTTGTTCCTCTTATTCGTTGAAAGTAAGATGTCTAAGGCCTGATTAAGTTAAATCAACAAGGAATGATCATTCTGTGTCCTTGGATTTAACATGACATCTGTGACAAAAGGATAGATGATTGTTTCACCTAAATCATTTCAAGTTGGATACTTGAAGGGGATGATGTTATTGAATGGCTTTTAGTCATACGTATTAAGGGTAGTAAACCGTTATTAGGCGGTATTTACTGCTTGCATCAATCTTCTATGAATCTTGTGCAAGTGGGAGATTGTTGGATTCTTTATGCCCAAGACACATAGAATATTGATGTGGTTAGTACGTTATGATCCAAGTTGGGTCATACCCAATAACAAGCTTAGAAAAAACCAATTAATATTTAATTGATGATATGATCATGCAATTAAATAATTACACCAATTTAGAAAATTAGTTTTCTAAATAAATTGCATACGAGATGGAACAACTTATAAGGATATTTTGTTCAAGAATATTATTTGTAATGTTATTCAAATTAGTTAAATAACATCAAATAATATAAGTGTGTGTGTATAAGTTATAAAATTAATAGGTTAATACCATAACTTAACAAGAACTGGTTAAAATGAAATGTTAATAAAATTTTTGAGGGGGAAAACCCTTTTTGAAAGGGATTCGGCCGCCCCTATTAGGGGGTTGGTTCATTTTCTTTGTTCCATTCAAGACACTTTGAAAAACACACACACACTCAACTCTCTCTCTCTCTTACATGCGAAAGTGACCAAGAACCATCTCTTTTGAAGAAAAGGTCATGGATGGAAGAAGGTTTCAGCTGCATTTTTTTGTCCTTTTGGTGTACAAATCCTAGCAAGAAGGGTTATTGCTTGATGCTTGAGGGTATGGTAGCTTGAGGACACCTCTTCTTGGTGTTTTGGTCATTCAAGAACAGCCCCATCTTCATCCATTTCGTCCCTTTTTGCTGCTGAAAGGTAGATTATGACAGCCTCTTTATGGCTGTCCATAATGTGTGTTTTTGTCTTTACATAGCTAGTCTTATTCACATATAAAAGGTCCTTTGTTCTTGGGTTTGTTTGTAACTTATAATATCAAAATAGAATCTAAAATTTCAGTTTATAAACCATATTATTCCGCTGTGTTTTTCACAATGTTTAAATAGTTAAACTATGTCTCATGTTCTATCAAACCCAACACCCTGTGGAGGTGGGAATGAGCTGGAAGTGCCAGGTTGGGGTATAGTCCTGTAGTGGTGGATGTGGTGTAGATAGGAGTAGGTGTGGGAGTGGATTGAGGTGGAACTGATGTGGGTATAGTGGGTGAGGTAGGTGGGAATGTATGAGTGGTGGTGGGAGTAGTAGAGGTTGTAGTGGTGGCAGTGGTGGTGGTTGTAGTGGTGGTAGGAGTGGTGGTAGGGTGAGGAATAGTGGTAGTGGTAGTAGCTTGAAGAAGTAATCAGAACAATCCTTTGCCTCTTGCCCTTCTTCCTATAAGGCTGGGCCATCCTCTTCCCCCTGGAGCCCTTGGCTATTAGGGCTCCTTCTAGGCTAACCGGCTGGTCGGGTGTGTAAGTAGGATCTGTAACATCAGTATCACAACCCTCTGAACCAACTTGGCGTCCCCCAAACGCCTCCTTCCCTTTTTCGGTAGCCACGACTCGGCTGCCGACTCTCCGAGTGAGAGGCTCATCATCTGCCTCCTCTTTATCATTTACCATAAAATCCCGGTGGATGGCAGCCTGCTCAGATACACTAGGAGCTGAAGATCCACTCTGCTGAGGTGGTGGACATATGGTCGACGTGTCGGTGGCCCGTGTTTGACTGGACCCAGCATCTCCACCACCCTGACCATCATCTTGGTCATCATCCTCGTCGTCATCGTAATCTTGAACAATGATGGGCTCAATATCCGAATCACTGTCATCGTGGCGCCACTTCTTTCGAGTGGGCGCCACGTAATTAACGTTGCCAGATGGACGAATAATCTCCGAACCGGGGGCTTCACCTGCTTGCCCCGGTGCACCTTCATCCGACCCAGTGTGGTATCATCCATCACATCTAAATTCACCGCATCATCCTTCTCCTTTGGCAACCGAGGAAGCTTCTCATCAATAGTCATCTGTAGAAACCTCGAGTACATGCAGAAGCCTTCCTCACCCTTCACCTCGATGTTCTCCATCAGATATGTGAAGAACATCCAAGAGAAACTAAACGGGTGGTTCAGTTCAGTGCAACGTATGCATTCTTGATTTGGTCGAACATCTCATCGAATCCCCCACACCGGGAGGCAATGCACTTGCAGACCACATGTGCCAGATACTTAAACTGTGGGCACATGTAACTCTTGTTTAGCACGCCGACATTGATGTTGCCGGCATACTTGATCCTCATAAAACATCCCCGAAGAGTCAGGGGATGTAGCTTGGTTGGGTAGGCTCCGTCCTCACCCAAGTCTAAGACCCTCCATAAGTCATCCTCCCCAATGTCGATGTCTTGGCCGAAGATGTAACTACGGATCATGTAAGGCTCCACTGAGAGATCTACCACGACATTCTCCCAGAATGCCTGCTGGATAGATCGATAAGGTGTGCAGGGGGTAGAAATGGCACGGTAGATCCTCGATCGACTAAGAAACTCAATGATACCACTAAACTCTGAGGCATTCCTAGAAGTCATGTCGAGGTAAGCACATATATTGTGATTAGTTCTCATGGTCCATCTTTCAGCCATATTGCTGCAACACAAGAAACAAATATGTTAGATCCGTTCATAAGAAAGAACAATTTAATTTGAACAGAATGTATCTAACTGATTCAATCGTATGATTGAACCATACGACTGAGCTCAGTCGTACGATTGAGCCTACGACTAAACTTAGTCGTATGCTATGCCATGCGGTTGAGTCAGTCGTGCGACTGAAATTCATCAGCATGTCCATTCACATCTGCACTGTTCGAGTCCAAAAATTTGAATCTTTGTCAGAACAATCAATTTCACTTCAAGTTTGGATTCATTAGACGCGCCTGGACTCGATATAATACTTAATGTCTTCTAAATACACGTTTAGTTACATTAATGTGTTCTTGTTTTAACCCATTCGAACAGTTAGGTTTGCTTAATCATCCTCATTTGATATGTTTTCAGTCTTTTAGTACCTTTAGATGAGTAAGAATCGGTCAGCGATGCTAAAACAGTAGGAATCACATGAAGAAATTTGAAAAAGGGTGGTTGGCAGTCGGCGGTTTTTTTAGATTTTTTTTGAAATCAAGTGGAAGGTTACGACCGACTGAGCCCCCTTTTATCCTCATTTGTGTTTCAGTCGTGCGACTGGACCCATACGCATGATTCATTCGTGCGACTGAGGTTCAGTCGTACGACTGACTTAAACTTCTTTAGCCAGTCGTACGATTGGTTCAAATTTGTGATCCAATCGTATTCTTTGCCCCATACTCATGGTCCAATCGTGTGAATTGCTTATACTCATGGTCCATTCATGTGATTTGCTCATACTCATGGTCCATTCATACGATTGGTCCATACTTATGGTCCAATCGTGTGATTGGTCCATACTTATGATCCAATCATGCGATTGGCTCATTTTTATGAGTTTGACTTCACTTTTCCCAACCTTTCAAAACTTGAATTTTATATATGACATTATGACCATTGATCATCTCAGACAGGATCCTTTTAACTAAAAACTTTTAATCACCTCAGACGTGATCCTTTTAATCAAAACTGTTTGATCACCTCAGACGTGATCCTTTTACTTGAAAAGCATTTGATCACCTCAGACGTGATCCTTTTAACTTTAAAACCTGATGATCACCTCAGATGTGATCCTTTTTTTTAAAACCTTATGATCACCTCAGACGTGATCCTTTTAACATTCGAGAAACAAGCTTTTATGAGATTAACGTTAGGTTCAATTTGTGACATTCACAGATTTCCTCTTGTTACATTGTCCGACGACGACTTGCTACAAACATAACTAAACTAAGAAAAACTTTAAACAAACTAAACTAAGACAATCTTTTTGTATTTTTCATTTGAGGTGGATTGAAAACACTTTAACTTTCCTTAAACGATTTCTCCCCCTGAGCAGATTAGCATCAAGCATTTACATCTTATCTAGAAAGATTCTTATGGAATCATACAGGCATAAACATAAACATTTGGGACTTTTTATATTTATGTAGATACAGAGAATGTTATATTTACCAATTACAAAGTCTTATTTAGCTAAGAGTCAGGAGCACTAACAGGAAATCAGGCTAGAGCTGTTATGTAGTACACATTGATTTTGATCATCGGGGAATGCTGCCACGATGATTGTCAGTATATTTATCCACATAAATCCATACACAGATTTTTGACATCCATTGGTGATTATTTAGGTTTATTATTTCCACAAGCATTTGTGGATCCCACACTCATTTGGTAATCAACTTTCCTCAGGAGATTTTGAGCGGTCTACGGGTTTTTGACAAGAAGAAACTATTCTAAGAGCTTTCAAAGAGATGCCAAGCCTCTGGTCAGTGCCATCGCACAGTAGAGAGGCGCAAACAACAATGAATTCTAGAATATTTAGTTTGTGCTTATCCTCTGGTCAGTGCCATCACACAGTAGAGAGACACATAACCTATCTTCTTATTAGAGCAATTTTATGTTACACATAACGCACCAACAGCATTAGTCATTAGCTTGATTGCGTTTCTTATTTTTCATGCATTTTGCTCATTTTTATGGTCATCCGCACACATTTGTGGCGTTCATTTTGCTATTCACCCCTTATTGGAAAAAAGTTGATTATGTTTACCAGGGATGAGATGGAAACCCACAGCCTGTTGAATGATTTAGTTTCACATTTGTTCACCAATGAAGTCTACTTATCTATTGTGTTGAATCTACCGACACATCATATGATGTACTAGCAACCCCTAGATCTACTTTCTCTATGTAACCACAACAGCAGACTAGCTTACTATCATTTTTCAACTCATTAAGCTTTGACTTCTTAGACTTATAATTTTCTGTAACTTTCGATATAACATTTTAGAATATTTTAAATCCTTTTGGTGTCCCAAACAATTTGATGCATGTGTACTATTATTTTCCATTAAGTTGAATCGATTTCACAGATGTGATGTCTTTGCTTTTCAGCTTATCTACCCGCCCTTGTTTTTTTTGAGTAATTAAATACTAACTACTAAAACTAAAACTATTCTCCCCCTAAAATTCTAAAACCGAAAATATTTTTGTATTTTTGAGTTTTTAACGACAGAAAGAATAAAAGAAAACAAAGAAAAATAAAATAAAAAATAAAACATAGAGTCGGACTATGAACCTGATTCGTCTGGAATCACATCAACTTTCTTTTTAACGCCATTTACCTCTAATAGATACTGAAATCGAGGTTTATCAAAAGCTTTTGTGTAGAGGTCGGCGCGTTAGAAATCCGTGTTTATTTTAACAACATCGATTAATTGTTTTTCAAAACAGTCACGTATAAAGTGATATTTAATACCGATGTGTTTGGTTTTGGGGTGTTGGACCGGATTTTTGGTGACAGCAATAACAGCAGAATTGTCAACAAATATAGGGGTGTTAGAGAATTTCAAACCGTAGTCCCGTATTTGCTGTTGAATCCAGATGATTTGTGAAGAGCAACTTGCCGCAACAACGTATTCAGCTTCACATGTTGATAGAGCAACAAATGTCTACTTCTTACACTGCCAGGTGACTAATCGTCTTCCAAAGAACTGACATCCCGCAGATGTTGACTTGTAATTCATTTTGCAACCACCGTAATCTGAGTCACTATATGCTGTAAGCTCAAAGTCATCATCATGAGGATACTACAACCTAAGTGTTGGAGTACCCTTCAAATAACGAAAGATCCTTTTTACCCCAAACAGATGATTTACTTTTGGTTTTGTCTGATATCTGGAACAGAGACACGTGGCGTACATAATATCAGGACGAGAAGCTGTGAGGTACATGAGAGATCCGTTCTTTCCTCGATACATAGTGGCATCTACAAGATCACCATTTTCGTCGGGTGCCACATCATGGTTTGTGGCAAGTGGAGTACCTGCAACCGTTGCATTCTCCATGTCGAACCGACTAAGGATAACTCCAACATATTTGGTCTGATGCAGAAAGATTCCATTTGGTGTCTGATCAACCTGTAAACCAAGAAAGAACTTCATCCCTCCCATGGCACTCATTTCAAACTCAGCTTTTATCGCCGATTCGAATTCTTTACATAATGCTTCATTCTTGGAACCGAAAATTATGTCATCCACGTATATCTGTACAAGTAGTAAATCACCGTCCTTTTCATTAATGAACAACACACAGTCAATTACACCTCTACAAAAGCCATGTTTTAGCAGATGAGTGGAGAGTTTCTCAAACCAGGCTCGAGGGGCTTGATGGAGCCCGTACAAAGCCTTGTCTAGTTTGTAAAATCTATCCCGATGATAAGGATCCTATAATCCTTCGGGTTGACTGACGTAAATAGTTTCACGGATCTCCCCATGAAGAAATGCACTTTTCACATTCAATTGATAAACTTTGATCCGTATAAAGGATGCATAGGCTAGGAAGATTCTAATTGCTTCCATCCTGGCCACTGGTGCAAACACTTCATTCTAATCAACTCCTTCAACTTGGCTGAACCCTTGAAGTACCAGCCTAGCCTTGTTTCTGATTATGACCCCTTGGTCATCCTTCTTACACCAAAGAACCCACTTAGTGCCAATTACCTTTGCACCTTTTGGTCTGTCGACAAGAGTCCAGATACCTAACTTCTTGAGCTGTAGGAGTTCTTCTTGCATGGAAGCTACCCATGCCTCATTCTTTAAGGCCTCGCTTACATACTTGGGCTCAATTTGAGATACAAAACATCGATATGCCCCATCGTGTAGGTACCCCTTTTCCATGACAGCAGCATAATCAGCTGAGTAGAGCTGATTTCTTGTCTGAACTCCCAAGAGTATATCCCCGATGATGTTGTCTAGGGGATGATTCATGTTAATCCTAGTTCTAAGAGTTGTAGGAACTGCTACTTCATCATCTGGGTTTGGAATCACAGGTTTAGTTTCTGTAGCTATTGAAGGACTGGGTTCAGTGGTTCCAGTTACTTCAGGATCAGCTGCAGGTGTACTTTCAGCAATGGGAACCTGTTCTTCATGGTTCACATTTTCACGTTCAGCATCTTCATCACCAGAGGAATCACTGATCTCTTGTTCTCCCCCTGAAGAGCTAGTAGAACCTTCTAATGGATCCGATAATGTCGACTCTCGAGTAGGAGTGTTAAGAACATCGTACATCATGTGAGTAACCAACACATCATCAGAATGGGAAGTAGGTAGATTGAAGGATTTAAAAAATCCATCATAGTCGAAGAAAAGGGAAGGTCCTTTTACCGCAAGGGGGTGGTGTATCTTTGTACATCAACGTTGCACCACACTTCTACCTGACCAGTTGAGTTATCGTAAACCCTTTTGTCTAGTATACTATATCCAAGGTAGATACCTTCTTCTGCCTTCTCGCAGAACTTTCTAGTCTGATTTTTCTTTAGAAGCATGCAGCGTGCGCTAAATGGCTCCAGATACACTAAGTTAGGTTTATGTTGCTGGAGCAACTCATAACAAGTTTTTCCATGATGTTTGACCACCAAGACCTAACTTAGAGTATAACATGCATTAGCCACTACCTCATTCCAGAATTGAACGGGCAGTTTTGAGTCAGCTAGCATAGTCCTTGCTTTTTCTATCAAGATCCTATTCTTCCGTTCAGCAACTCCATTCATCTGTGGAGTGTAGGCAGAAGTGAATTGATGAACAATCACTTTCTCATGACAGAATGCCTCCATCCACTGATTCTTGAATTCTGTCCCGTTGTCTAAATGTATTTTCCTAACTTTCAGCTTGTAGAGTGACTCCAATATGGTAACTACATGTTTTAATGATTCAAAAGTCTCTGACTTTACTTTCAGAAACATCACCCAAGAGAATCTTGAGTAATCATCCGTTACTACAAAGCAGTACCAATCACCAGCTATGCTCTTTGTGCTGTCAGGGCCAAACAGATCCATATATAGAAGCTCAAGAGGAATCTCAACAGAATGAACTTTCTTTGACTTGTGGGACTTCTTTGTCTGTTTTTCTTTCTTGCATGCTATGCAGAAGTATGGAACCTGGAAGTTTTTGACAGTAACTCCGTCTACCAGATCATTCTGAACCAGATGATTCATCTTCCTGGGATTGATGTGTCACATTCTCCTGTGTCAGGAAACTAAATCCCCTTCAGTTGCTTTTGATAGGTCCTAGGTTTAGCCTAGGTTTAGCCTTAGGCAACACAGCTTCGCTTTGAGCTTGTCTGTGTTGACTTTGGTGTCTTGGAGGAGTATTAGATATGTTTTTGAAAAATCTTTGTTTTTAATCAAAAAGCTCAATTTTTCTTCAGGGTGTCTGATAATGAGGACAATTTGGAGAAATATGTCCTCACTTTTCATAGTTAAAACAGGATCTCCCTTCAACAAGTGGAGGAGATCTTCTGTGAGGGGTTGTGTCTGGTTGGGAGCTGGTCTATTTCTTATCCTGCTTAGATGCTTCACCTTCCTTAACAAATTTAATTGTTTTGACATTTTGAGCACATTTTTGATGATTTACACGTTTAGAGTTTGTTGGTTTAGTAGTTTTAGGTTCTGACTTAGATGTTTGTGAACCCGACCCAACACTATCCTGTTCAACGTTAACGCACACATCCACTTTAAGCATCTTATCTTTCATTCCCAATGTAGTAACCTTCTGTTCAGTGACAGAATGCATAGTTTTACCTGTGGACTCTGGATCACTGACCAGAGGACTAGTCACCACATGATCCTCAACCGGGTTATTATTTATTGGTTTACATTTAGTATTCAAAAGAATTGCATATGGTGGTGGTACTACTTTATAACCCGGACCTTCCCCACCATTTCTTTCTTTCACTAAGTTCTGAACTATGTGAGAGTAACTTGCTACACTATGCAGTTTTTGTTTTAATGATTCAACTTCAACTTGCAAAACTACTTTTTCCATTTTAGTTTCCTCTCACGTAGTTAGATAGAACTTAATGTCATTAGATTGATTTAGGGCAACAACCTGGGTTTCACTTAGTTGTTTCCCTAGCAGATCTATCTTTTCTTTAAAACTGCACTCATTTTATTTTAAAACGCGGTTAGCTTCAGTGCATAGTTTTAAGTCATTTACTAGATTATCATTATGTTTTAATAACCTGACAAATTTTGAGTCAATGCTTTCTCTAAATTTATCACATTCAGCACAAGCATGTTTATCAAATAATTCATCTTTAAAGTATACCTGTGCAGAACTGGATGAATCGGCCATAAAAGCAGAGTTAGAATCTTCAATAACTGGAGATTCCGAGTTTGCAACATTCAACTCTTCTTCCATAATATGATCAACAACATCCATAGCTTCTTCAATATCTGAACTTGCGTGCTCAGCTATGATGTCTCCCTCTCTCGTACATCCATCATCCAAGTCTTCAACCTATGCTATATTGGACTCTCCCTTAGATACAAATCGGAAGGACCAGTCTTGTCCTTCATCGCCTTGAGCAACCATAGCTTTTGACTCTTTTCTTGATGATGCCCCAATCTTCTCTTTATGCTCACGGTTGAATGAAGGAAAAGAGTTTCCATTACCTGTCTTCTTTGTCTTTACACATTCATGTTTAAAGTGCCCCTTTTCACCAAAGTTGAAGCACGTGACCTTGGTTTTATCAAACCCAAATGTAGTATCTTTAGTAGCAACCAAGTTCTGCCCCGTCTTTTTTACGAACTTTTTAGCCCTTCTCATAGCACTGGCTAAGTCGCACATGATATCCATGCGCTCCAACTCAGTTTCATCCACCTTCTCGTAGTCTTCATCGGCTAGATGACAGTTTCCAATCTTCCCAGCGACTAACCCATCCTAAGACTGAACAAATGCTTCTAGGAGATCCATATGGTCTTTGGCAACTTCCACAGTGACATTTCTGAGGTTCTCGGTCTTTAGCTTGGTGGCTTTGGTAGGATTGGACTCAGGAACTATGTACTGGGTTCCAGATGAACCTGATGCTTCACTTCCCGAGGAACTGCTTTGAGAAGAAGTAGATGAATTAGACACAAACGTTGTTTGTAGCGGTGCGCCTGATGATGCTGGAGTAGGAGCCGAGTTGTATAGTGAAGGATTATGAGCGTAGGATCCTTTCTTAGACTTATATTTCAGTCTCAGTTCCTCTTCTCTTAACTTCAAGATAAAGTCATTTATGTCTAATGTGGCAAGAGTGTCATTCTGTCTCAAATTAGACACAAATGGATCCCATTTTTCTGGCAGACCATCAGCAAAACTAGAAACTTTGTCTTCCATAGAGGTGGTCACACCATGAGTATGCAGTTCACTCATCAAATGATAGAACCGACCAATGATATCATCTAAGCTCTCATTTCCAATTGGTTAGAAATTATCAAACTTCTTTTTGAGAGCTTTAGCCTTCAGCACCTTCAGGGTTACATTACCATCATATCTCTTTTCTAACGCCTCCCACAGCTTCTTCGACTGCTTGTTTTCAGAGAATTGATGGAATATGTATTTAGGTATCGATTGAGTCAACAATGCATATGCTTTCTTTTCAGCGTTATGTAGAACTTTTTGAGCTTCATTCATACCCCCCAAAGTCAACTTCACCCTATTAGCACTAACTGGTACAGTATAACCAGTCTCTATAGCTGTTCAAAGATTGGGCTCAACTTCATTCAAGTAGATCTCACACCGCTATTTCCACTGAGGATACTCATCCAACGTCAACAACTTTGGCGGTTTGTTATGATTCCCAATCTCACTCTCCAGAAGAAGAAGATTCTAGATACGAGAGTCTTTTCCGATAGTAAATGAAGCAAACTGACCTTCCATTGCTTAAACTTTAACAAACTTGAGACAGACAGATTCACTTGTGCGATTGAACAAGGCGACTGGGTCAATCGTGCGATTAAAGGATGCGAATGACTTCAATCGTACGATTGGATTCAGTCGTGCAAATGACGAGTACGATTGAGATCAACCAACTTGAATAGCTTAACCATGCGAATGAACTATGCGAATGAGTTCAATCATGCGATTGAACTATGTGAATGAGTTCAATCATGCGATTGAACTATGCGAATGGGATTCAGTCGTGTGATTGAGCTAATCGTGCGACTGAGACTGCTGTTGCGGGAAAAAGTCGAATTTTTGAACACTTTGACACAAAAATACGACTTTTCCACGAACCCTAATCTGCCGTATGTTGAAAAATTGAAACTTTAACACAAACACTAGTCAAAAACACGTTTTTGAAGCAAAAAGTGGATCTTTTGATTGAAAACGTTAATTTTAACACCAAAACTAATCGAATTCACGCAAAATCACGAGCCAAAGCTCTGACACCACTTGTTAGGACCGTTTTCGTATGGAGTACTAACGGATTCTGCGTGAGACCAGATCAAATAACGTGGAATTCTATTTGATTGGCAATCCAATCAGTGAGAACGAACAACCTAATCAATCTAATGATTAAACAAACGTTAAGAACGAGTTAGAATCGATCAGGAACAAACTATGAACTTGGATGGATGACTTGGGACGCTCTGGACGGCTAGGGTATGATCGTATTCGAAGTGTTTTTGTTTTTCCACGAATTATATGGTATTTATAGGTTTTCAGTGTTCAGTCGTATGACTGAACCATTAGCATGGTTCAATCGTGCGACTGACTCATTCGTCTGACTCATACGCATGACTGAAAGTTCAGTCGTGCGACTGAGTCAATCTTATGTCTCAGTCATACGACCGATCCATTTTCCTGGTTCAGTCGTGCGATTGGTCCATAAGTATGGTTCATTCGTGCGTATGGTCCATAAGCATGGTCCATTAGCATGAATAACCACCTAACTAAGTTAAACACATTTCTGAATCATTATTGATTCAGAACTATGTACAACAACCTCAAACCTATATATAATTGTCATCAATATAAGTAATACCAATTACAATATGAATATGATATAAATAAATACAATTCAACATCAAAACTCATATCATATTTTATTAAACATTGTCATTACATATGTGTAAGAAATGAAAGAC
>BJCN01312251.1:12735-24260 GCA_018326445.1 Flaveria brownii
TCTCAAATTAGACACAAATGGATCGCATTTTTCTGGCAGACCATCAGCAAAACTAGAAACTTTGTCTTCCATAGAGGTGGTCACACCATGAGTATGCAGTTCACTCATCAAATGATAGAACCGATCAATGATATCATCTAAGCTCTCATTTCCAATTGGTGAGAAATTATCAAACTCCTTTTTGAGAGCTTTAGCCTTTAGTGCCTTCAGGGTTGCATTCCCATTATATCTCTTTTCTAACGCCTCCTACAACTTCTTCGACTGCTTATTTTTAGAGAATTGATGGAATATGTCTTTAGGTATCGATTGGGTGAATAGTGCACACACTTTCTTTTTAGCGTTATGTAGAACTTTCTGAGCTTCATTCATACCCGCTAAAGTCAACTTCACCCCATTAGCACTGACTGGTACAGTATAACCAATCTCTATAGACGTCCAAAGATTAGGGTCAACTCCATTCAAGTAGATCTCAAACCGCTGTTTCCACTGAGGATATTCATCCAACGTCAACAACTTTGACGGTTTGTTGTGATTCCCAATCTCATTTTCCAGAAGAAGAAGATTTTGGATACGTGATTCTTTACCGGCAGTAAAAGCAGCAAACTGATCTTCTATTGTTTAAAACTTGACAAACTTTAGACAGGATAGATTGACTTGTGCGATTGAACAAGGCAACTGGGTCAATCGTGCGAGTGAAGGATGCGAATGACTTCAATCATGCGATTGGATTCGCTCGTGTGAATGAACAGGATGAATGAGGTCAACCGACTGGAATAACTCAACCGTGCTAATGAACTGTGCGAATGATCCCAGTCGTGCGATTGAACTATACGAATGGGATTCAGTCGTGTGATTGAGTTAATCGTGCGACTGAGGCTACTGTTGCGGGAAAAAGTCGAATTTTTGAACACTTTGACACGAAAATACGAATTTTCACGAACCCTAATCTGCCGTATGGTAAAAAGTCAAAACTTTAACACAAAGACTCGTCAAAAACACGTTTTTGAAGCAAAAAGTGGATCTTTTGATTGAAAACGTTGATTTTAACACCAAAACCAATTGAATCCATGTAAAATCACGAGCCTAAGCTCTGATACCACTTGTTAGGACTGTTTTCGTACTGAGTACTAACGGATTCTGCGTGAGACTAGATCAAATAGTGCGGAATTCTATTTGATTGGCGATCCAATCAGTGAGAACGAACAACCTGATCGTTCTAACGAGAAACAAATGTTAAAAACGAGTTGGAATGGATCAAGAACGAACTATGAACTTGGATGGGCGACTTGGGACGCTCTGGACGGCTAGGGTATGAAAGTATTCAAAGTCTTTTGTTTTTCCACGAATTATGTGCTATTTATAGGTTTTCAGTGTTCATTCGTATGAGTGAACCATTAGCATGATTCAGCCATGCGATTGACTCATGCGCCTGACTCATACGCACGACTGAAGGTTCAGTCGTGCGACTGAGTCGATCTTATGTCTCAATCATACGACTGATCCAGTCACCTGGTTCAGTCGTGCGACTGGTCCATAAGTATGGTTCATTCGTGCGTATGGTCCATAAGTATGGTTCATTAGCATGAATAACCATTTGACTAAGTTGAATATATTTCTAAGTCATTATTGACTTAGAACTATGTACAACAACTTCAAACCTATATATAATGTTCATACATGTGAATCATTCTCAATACAATAATTAGATCATATAATCCATGACAAATAAAGCATCAAAAACGCATATCATATTGCATTAAATCATCACATTACATTAGTGTAAGAAATAAAAGACTTTTACATTTAAGAACATAAACTAGGTACAACGTATCAACATAGGCAAATTTGCTTCCGAGAGTAAAGTGTTCTTCCGAGAGAAGAAGTTAGTAGCATTCGGAAGGAAATTTGATCTATGATCAAATGATCTTCCGAGGCTAAAAACTCTTCGGAAGAGAATACTTGTGCAATGGAATTTGCCTTCAGAAGATGAATAAAAATCTCTTCCGAGGGTAAATTTCTATTCGGAAGAATTTTTACCTAAAAAAGTTTGGAAAAAAGCTTTTGTAACAGGGCTTAGATTGTATATAGACTATTTAGACAAGACATATTTTCAAAAGATTTTCAAAGGAGATTGACTAGTCTATGTTGATCATCCCAATAACCGTAATTAAATACTTAAATATTTGTTCATCAAAGGTTTTGTTGAACAAATCAGCATATTGCTCATTTGAATTAACTTTGACCAGTTTAATCAAGTTTTTCTTGTTTATTTGTTGAATGAAATGATACCTGATGTCAATATGTTTTTTCTTGGGGTTCTTGACTGGATTTCTATGATAGAAATAACACTCTTGTTGTCTATGTGGATAGGAGTTTTCATGAAATTGAAACCATAATATAACATTTGGTTCTGAATCCATAGTAATTGAGCACACCAGATTGCATCAGCGATGTATTTAGCTTCAGCAGTTGATGTATAGACACATGATTGTTTCTTGCATTGCCAAGAGATGATCCTTCCACCAAGAAATTGACATCCTCCTGATGTTGATTTCTTGTTAATGTTACAACCACCGTAATCACTGTCAGTGTAACCGTAAAGATTGAAATTCTTGTTCTTAGGATACCAAAAGCCTAGTTTGGGAGCTCCTTTAAGATATCTAAGAATTCTCTTGATAGCAATTAGGCGAGACACCTTGGGAGCAGCCTAATATATTGCACAGATGCAGGTTGCATACATGATATTAGGTCTACTTGCAGTGAGATACATTCAAGATCCAATAATTGCCCTGTATTGATGCTGATTAATGTCCTCCCCCTTGGAATCAGGACAAAAATTATGATTTCTTTGTATAGCTGTCTTGGCTAGCTTACAAGCTTTCATATCAAATCTTTCTAAGATGTCCTTGACATACTTAGATTGATTAATGAAGAACCCTTCTTCCATCTGTTTCACTTGAATTCCTAGGAAGAAATCCATCTTTCCCATTGAACTCATTTCAAATTTCTCCCTCATGATGCTTTCAAAGTCTTTGCACATTTGGTTATTAGATGAACCAAATATGATGTCATCAACATAGACTTGTATAAGCAACATGTCCTTCCAAAACTTCTTTATGAACAATGTCTTGTCTATGGTGCCTCTGGTGTAGCCATTCTTCAGAAGAAACTAAGACAATGTCTCATACCATAGCCTAGGTGTAACCCATAAAGAGCTTTATCTAATTTGCACACATAGTTGGGGTGATGTAGGTCTTCAAATCCAGTGACTGGTACCCATAGACTTCTCTATCGATATCCCCATACAGAAACGCATATTTGACATTAAGTTGATGAACTGTGAAGTTCTTGGATGTTGTAAAGGCAAGGAAGATTCACACAACCTCAAGTCTTGCAACGGGTGAAAAGACATCAGTCTAATCTATCCCTTCCTCGTGTGTGTATCCTTGAACTACAAGTCTAGCTTTGTTCTTGATGACCAAACCTCTATCATCTCTTTTATTCCTGAACACCCACTTGGTACAAATAGGGACTACACTAGGTGTCAATGGACATAGGTTCCATACTTTTTGCCTCTTGAATTGAAGCAACTCCTCTTGTATTGCTTCAACCTTACTGTAGTCCTTAAGAGCTTCTTCCACCTTCTTGGGTTCCAATTAGGAGAGAATGCATGAGTACAAGCAGACATTCCCATTATGAGTCTGTCTTCTAGTTCTCACACCTTTTGAGACATCCCCAATGATGTTCTCAGCTGGATGAGTGTTGTAAATCCTAATGCTCGGAGTCACATCTAGTTGCATAGATAGATCCAAGTTTTGAAAAGTTTTGCTCAGGATTATGAACATTGGTTCCAGCTGATGTCTCATACTCATTCAATGAGCATTGTTTTAATGAATGAGTGACAACATCAATGGTGTTTTGCTGTGAAGCAGTATTAACAGTTGCATGTTCCTCTAAATTACTATCCTCATCAGCTTGGTATTGAGAGTTAGAGTTGTCAGCTGATGTGTTTTGAGGCTCAACTGATTGATAACATTTTGAAGCTTTATTGTTTCCTGTTATATTCAGGCTTTCAGGATTTGCAGTAGTGGAAGCTTGCTTTTCATGTCTTCTTGGAGAAATTAGAATAAGTCTGGGTAACTGAAACAGTTAATCATCAGAGGAGTTATTTTGAGTTCCTGTTCCGGGTTAAACATTCTCACAAGATGGTTTAGAATAGTTTAGAAACAATTCTAAGTGAAAGATATGATCAGGGCCATTCCCCTTAACACAAGGAGTGTGGTCATTTACAACAATGTTGGATAATTTCTTAGATTATTGATTCTTGATATTGTATCTTCTATAGGCTATAGAGATTGAGGAATACCCAACAAAGATAGCATCATCTGACTTTTCAACATATTTTGCTAAATTGTCTTTTGTGTTAAGTATGGTACACCTGCTGTCAAAGGAACTTAAAAAGCCAATGAACGGTGGCTTCTTGTTCGATAACTCATAATAGGTTTTCCCATGGGTCTTAACAATGAGAACCCTATTCTGCACATAACATGTAGTGCTGACTGCCTCTACCCAGAAAGGTAGAGGCAGCATTGAATCAGCTAACATGGTTCTTGCAGCCTCAATAAGTGTTCTCTTCCTCTTTTCAGCAACACCATTCTATTGAGGAGTTCTAGGAGCATTGTATTGTCTGATAATCCCTTTTGAGTTACAAAATTAGTCAAGAACTTGATTCCTAAACTCTGTCGCTTGATCACTTCTAATTATTTTTACCTTGTGATTAATTTAAAAAATAAAAGATTTTAACATTTTAGCAGTTTCGTCCTTAGTTTTTAAAAAGAATACCTATGTGAATCTTGTAAAATCAGCCATTATCACAAGGTAATATGATTTCCTTCCAATGCTCATTATACTTGTGGGACCAAATAGATCCATGTGCAATAAGTGTAATAGAGTGGTGATGGAATTAACTTCTTTGGATTTATGGGATGCCTTGTGTTGCATTTCTTTAAGACAAGCAACGCAGTTGTCATCACAGAAAAACTCCTTTTTAAACACTCCATGTACTAAGTTATTTTTAACTAGCTTATTCATAGTTATAAAATTAACATCACGCATTCTTTTATGCCAAAGAGTTGACTCATCACCATTTGCTCTGGAAAGAAAGCATGAGACTTCACCCAATAGGGAATCATTGTTCATATCCAGCTTATATGTATCCCCTCTACTGGGAGATATAAGAAGCACCAATCATCCTGGGTTTGAGGATAATGCACTCGTGCTCTGGTGAAAAGCATTTGGTGCTTTTGATCACAAAACTGAGAAACACTCAAGAGATTATGTTTAAGCAATTTGACAAAGTGAACTTTGTCCACTTTTAACTTACCATTGGATACACTACCTCTACCAGAAATGTATCCTTCAGCTTCACCTCCAAATTGAATAGGGCCTGCATCAAAATATTGAAATTATTGAATGAGAGATCTATTCCCTATCATGTGCCTGGAGCATCCACTGTCCACAATCGAAATATTTCCATTCTTATCATGTGGATGCCCCTACACACAAGGTGAAATGATTAGCTACTATTAGAAGCCCAGGCCTTATTGGGCATGGGCTCTTCCAATGTAGATAACATAATTGAACCAAAATGTATGCATGGGGTTCAACTATGGTTTGAGAAGAAGAGGTTTGGGCTATAACATCTTGTTTGATCTTCCATTCTATCCTATGGTTGATTAGTGTAGATGAGCTTGAAGATGCTTGACCAGCATGACTTGCTTCCGAGGCTTCTCTGTTCTCAGAAGAAGTTGTCACAACCTTTTCTTCCAAAGTAGTCTTCTTCTCTGAAGACTTCAAATGAATCCTTTTATTTCTTTGTTTGGTCTTGGGCTTGTCTTCCAAAGCTAATTTCCTTTCGAAAGAATGAGTTTCTTTTGAAAGCAACTTGGCTTCGGAAACAAACTTTCCTTTCTTTTACACTTGAACCAATATGATAAGGTCCAAATATGAAACCTTCCTTGACTCCCTCTTTCTTAACATTATTTGCATAATGTGTGCTTGCTGGATTGTAGTAACAATCTTTAGCCATGTGATGATGTAAGCCATATATTATGCATTAAATGTTAACTTTAATGGGGCATGAGGGCTACTATTTCTTGCACTTCTTATCTTCTTCAATAGCCTTCATCTTTAACTTCTGATTCTTCAGCTGGATAGTAGTACTGGTACTACACTCATTTCCTAAATTATAGTTTCTAGCCACTTGGAATCCAGCTGAGATGAATACACCCTTTTGCGTTAGGTCTATTTTCATCTTGGACTCAGTTGCCTTCTTAGCAGTTTTTCGTGTTGCCCTGATCTTGTTTTTTATAACTTTGGTGGTCAGAGGTTCATTTTCAGCTGTGTGGATGAGGTTTTCTACGTTATCCTTCACAATGGGTGGTCATCATTATTATATCATTCTTCTGCTCAAAGAGTAGTGGGTCAACAGTTGGAACCTCTTGCTCATCAGTTCCACATCTTGGCTATCTTATAGACACATAAGAATGTAGTGGAGCACTTTCATTGGTTCCCAGCCCACTATTGTTTTGATACCTTTAAGTGGGAGGATTATGCAAGAATGGTGTTGAAGTTATGCTCTTGAATAGCATACTTCTCTGCTTTAGCCTCAGCTATCACTAGCTAGGCTTGAGCTTGAGTCAACATGGAAACTAAGTATTTTATTTGAGCCCTATAGTTGGAGTGTTCATGTTTTAAAAAAGATACAATTTTTTCTAACTCATGAATTTTGAATTTATTGTCAGATTCTAATCTCTTAAAATCAGATTTTAGTATATTTAAGGACTCGATATCAGACTTAATCTCCATGTTGTAGTCCTGATACATTTTAACTTTAGCTATACAAGCTGGAGTACAGAGATGTTCGTATACCTTTGTATCATCGGTTCCAGCCATGAGAGCTTGAGTAGGGGTGACATCTTGCACCATGAAGCTCCAATCAACTTCTTGACCAAACAGTTGCAGTTTGCTGCTTAGTTGTCTTGTTTGCAGCCTTTGGGGTAGCATGGTGTTAGGAGGCTTGAGTTGCTCCAAGATTAGATCTAGGAGCTTTGCATTCCCTTGCAAAATGATCGAGTTGATTACAGTTGTAACATTTGGCTTTTGACTTATCAAACCTAAAGTTGCTGGTAGTTGGGTTCTGGGGGAATTGTCTTCCAGTTCTCTTAAAAAACTTCTTCGCTTTGTAGGTTAAAAGATCCATCTGTTGGATAATATCCATGAATTCTACATCTGGGCTAAAACACTCTAGATCATCAAAACAAAATTGCAAATCACCAGTGTTTATTTCCTATAACAAAAGTACAACTATCCTGAAAAGGACTTTATTGAGCTTGTCGAGACCTGGGTGTCTCAGGAAATGTAATGTAAGGCCCAGAGGAGTATGATGGTTGTAGGTTGTAGTTCAGGTACATCTGGGGCTGGGGTGTTATTGATCTTTTAGCAACATGTAGAGCATTGATGAGTGGAGAGTTTGAGCTTCTATTCCTCTGATGGCCCTTCAGAGTCTCCATCTCCATACGGTATCCCTCAAGGATCCCATATAGTTCAGTCATGGTGAGTGTGTTTAGATTTTCAGTTCTCTTGATAGAGACACAGTAGAAGGTCCATTCATGAGGAAGTGCTATGTTTTTCTTTTCAAGAGTTACTCCCATGGACTGAAGAGATGTGATTATGTCCATGTACCTGAAGTATTTTTGGCTCAAGGTCTCACCGACTACATAAGTAAAGTTTCCAAACTTTTGGTTCAGTACATTTTTCTTGGATTCTTTGGATTCAGAGGAACCAGAGTACATCAATGTCAAAGCATCAAAGAGTTCTTTGACTTACTTGCAGTGCTCAATGCCAACCATTATGAAGTTTAGTATGACAGTTTGCAACACAGTCATTGCTTTGCAATCGATGTCCATCTTCTTGAAATCTTCATCTGAGTAGTCTTTAACAGCCTTTTCAATCATGGCGCCGTTACCAGTTGGTGATGCCACCTTTGGCTTATATGGACCATGAGTGACAGATCTCCACATTCGGCTATCCTGATTCTTGATGAAACCTTTAATACGTTGACACCAGCTGTAACACCCGAAAGTTTGTCAGGAATAAAGGAGAAGAAAAACAATAAAAAAGGAAAATAAAGTATTTTACAAAAAGGGAAAAAGAGCACAAGTGGAGGGGGCCAAAGTGTAAAAGTACAAAAGTCAAATAATAAAATATATAAAGAGTGTGGCTACCCATAATCAGCTTTACACCTGCTGTTTTTTGACCAAAAGAAGAAGAAGAAGAAGAAAGCTGAAGTTCTCTCGGTTTTGCAAGAAGAAAGGTTGAGATTCTTAAATTGGTGAGTGTTTAATGTGTTTTTGGTTCGGTTATGTGGGGTTTTCGACCTTGAAATTGACTTTTATGTGTTCTATGTGTTTGGTTACTTGTTTTAGATTGTTTTAGGTGTTTGAACTCTTGGTAACTTCAATTTGGTGGAGCTTTAGTTGAAGGCTGCATTAGGTGAGTTCTAGACCCCAGTTTTATGTTTTAAAAAGTTTTTTGGGGCTGAAAATGCATACTAAAATGGTTTTATAGCTGTTGTATGTATACCCATATCTATTTGTGTATGTATGTTAGTGTTTTATGGTTGAATATGTGATGTTGATGCTTAGAATGATAGATATAAGCTTAGAACAGGTTAATATGTTGATTGGGTTTGAAAATAGGTCTGAAAAATGCCTAACAAATAGTCATGCACCCAAACAGGGCACATGCGCCTGAAAATTTGCCTTAGAAAATCTTAAGTGGGGTTCATGCGCCCTAATAGTGCCCATGCACCCGAAATATTGACCTAGAAAGTCTAAGTAAAGCTCATACGCCCAAACAGTACCCGATACGCCCAACCATTTTTGCTCAGGCGCCTAAGTGTAGGTCATGTGCCTGAATATTTTGCTCAGATGCCTAAGTGTTATGCTCAGGCGCCCAAATAGTCCCCATGCACCTGGATTTTTCCCATGCGCGTGGATTTTGCCCATGCGTCTAACTGTCCCATACGCTTAAGGACCCATGCGTCTGGATAGTTCTCCGGCGCCTAGATAGTGCTCATGCGCCTAGAACACTTAGAATATTTTCTGAAATCTTGAGAAATCAGAATTTTAAGGTTTGACTCAGGTTGACTTGGGGTTTATGTTTGTTTATAATATGCATGTTTATGGCATGTTCTTATGTTCCATATTATATATTATTATGTCATTTTGCTGGTGTGTTTATGATCGTACACGTAAAGTATTATTATTAAAGGAAGTGAAAGATTAATGATAAGGAAATGTGGAACATAAAAGAATGAATGAAAGACTTGCAAGCAAAATTTAAATGGAGGTGCACGAGCATGTTGTCGTTAGCTCAACTGTGTGTGGTTTAGCTAACCTGAAGGATGCACATAGGGTCAATCATTGAGATTGACGGGACCCTTGTGGCATACCCTAGGTGACTGGGTGAGTTTGTACATAATGTTCGGGGTCTATTTATAGACCTGATGCCCAGCATCAGCTTCGTGCACAATGTTCGAGGTATTGCACATTGATCTGGATGAAAGTGAAAAGATAATGTAAAGTACGAAACAAACAAATGCGTATGATGATGAAAGATAATAATGAAAGTACGAATGAATGAAATGAATAATGATTATTATCTAGATGTAAGTATGATGTATGATCACTAACGAAAGTAAAAGAAGAATTTTATGAAAAGGGTATTTTTTATATAAAGTATACAAGTTATTTTAATACTTTTAAAACTAGAACCCACTAACAACGCTGACTTTTATGCATTTTCAGTTGGCAGGTAATTTTGCTGAGGATGGCACATGGGGAAACTACTCGTCGGGACAATACTGGCATCCGTTCATGATTAATAATATTGTTGTTTTGTAATGCAATTAAATGGTCTTTTGTAACTGATAACAATTATAGACTTATTGCTTAACAATAGTAATTATCAATGAAATAAATGGTTTTTGTTAACTTAATTCCACTGTAATATTTTATGAAATGTGTATGTTATAAATATTGCTAGTACTTCTTAAAGATTAACATGTTATCTTTATTTTGTCTTTGTATTATAAGTTTTGTCATAGTATATGGACTAGTCTTGTAAATAGTAGTTCCTTGTTTATTGATAGTATAAATAGCTTAGACTTGTGTAGGTTAGACTAAGACTTTGAACGAACTGCTCTACACTTGTAATTGTCTTTGCTATTATCAATAAACTTCTATGAATTTTTCTTGATATTGTGCATTGATTTGATTACTATGTTTGTTTTTTATTGAATTGCCTTCTAATATCATCACAGATCTATACATTTGATCCTATCAAATGGTATCAGAGCTATTGGTTCAGTGATTGAGCTTGTTAAGAACTGGCAAACTCAAAATCACTTGAATCTGTAATTAATAATGAATTCAATTGAAATATTGTTGATTTCAGTTGTGTTTCAGCATCAGAAAAATGAATTTAATCACAATTAGCAGTTTAATTCGTCCAATTTCAGTGAATTGATCGATTTGTGTTCAGAAGTTTTCTTCAAGTTCGAACTAAAAAATCATCAAAATCACTGATTTGTTATTTGTAATTGAAGAAATTGAATTGAAAGGATTGTTAATCGACATAAAAGCAACTGATTTGGAAGATTTCAAATCAATTCATCAAGTTTTTAAGATTTCAGAAAATTTGAGTTCGCTACATTCATAAGAACATGATGAATTAGGCGTATTAGGGTTGAAAACTGCTGAAAATTGCATAAGTGTTCAGGCGCTTTACAACTGTTTAGGCATTTTTAGGTCAGGCGTTTTACAACTGTTGAGTTTTATTTCAACTATTTGGACACTTTGGAATTAACCAGAAACTAAGTAATTCTAGGCGAATTTCAACTGTTTAGGCGCTTTTGAACTGTTTGGGTGTTTTTACTCCCAGGTGTCCCACAACTATTTGGGGGCATTACTACTGTTCAGGCGCATCCAAAGTTGGGTGTTTTTGAGAATTATTCTAAGGCAATCCCTTAGACGTTTCTAGGTAAAATCCAGAAGTATCACAACTGTTGAGGCGTTTCAACACTGTTTAAGCACATCAACCTTAACACTTAGAAATTTTTCTTAAAAAATTTGAAAAAATCCAAAAATATTTTTAGTTCATTTTTTAATTCAAAAACTTAAAAAAAATCAACAAAAATATTTCTTCTTCTATAAAATCAAAATCTAAAAATAGTGAAATCAGAAGACTCTGAAAATAGAGTTCCTAAACTTAAAAACAGAGCAGACTTTAAAAATTAGTCACTCAGATTAAAACATCACCTGAATTCCATTGACACTGATCTTTGGAAATCTATTGAAAAAAGACCATACATTCATATAACCACTGATGGGCCTGACTGAGGTTTTGTCTATATAAAAGATTCATAAGAACCCTACCCTGAAGATGGTCTGCAAGGTGATGAT
>BJCN01312261.1:0-10667 GCA_018326445.1 Flaveria brownii
CTTAGATCAGTAGATAAAATTTTAAATACATTTCTCTAAGTTTCAAGTCCTTTGATTATGAATTTTTTTCCTCTAATTGTTGAAAGCCTCGTTTTTGCGTTTAACCCGTTAAAACGCGTTTTTACCCGAACTTGACCATTTAAAAGCTCGTTTGAACAATTTTTCTAATTTATAAGTTATTTTTCCACTTAAATTGCTGAAATAACATGGTTTTTATAAATTTTATCTCTACACCCATATTTCTTAGATTTTTCATCAAAAACGTCTCCCGGTTAATACCCGTTCTTAACTAAAAACCCATTTAACTTACCTTATTGATCATTTAATCAACCCATTTACTCCAGAACATTTTATTATCCATTTTTGAGCCTGGAATTCTCTTTATAAATTTAAAGTCTAAGCTTTCTTGTTTTTAAGTTGCTTTTTCATTTTTTCGGGTCCCGAATGTGACTAAAATGCTCTAGTTTAATCATGTCATTAATTTCCAGAGGTTAACCATTTAACACAAACTTAATATTCATCAAACTTTATGAAATTCCAGTCCCAAACTCACGGCCTAGTTGTTCAACACATCAATAACTATAAATATAGTGATAATGCCATAACCGACCATTACACATGTGTAAATCATTATAACTTGAGTTTAAGCATTACCAAAACCTCATTTAACTTCTAAATCAAATTTTTAAGGTGTTCCAAAGTTGTTCTTGTGCAGGTTATGAACCTCGGTTGAGAGGGTTTTTCAAACAAATGCTTAAATGGTATTGTTTCATGTGGAAAGAGGGATTTTCAAGGTGTAGCCCGTGAGATGACCACATATTCAAGTTATATAACCTTTTGTAACTTTCAAAACAAGTTATTAGGAGGTTTAGGAATCCATTTTGAGCAGATTACGAGGTTAGTTTGAAGATTACTAGGTGATACAAGTCGGATGGTGTAAATACACCCTAAGAGAGGGTTTTCTAGGTGTAAACCGGGTTACACCCATAAAGTAACACATATTGTAAGTGTGATACCTTCAATATCGTGAAAAGCTCTTTAGGAACGAGGTTGGGGCAGCAAGTTTCTTTAAGATACAAGAATAATAAGGTTTTGGATGAAAAATGAAGACAAACACAAGAAACAACCGAAACCAGCAACATGAAGCTTACCCTCGATGTAGGTCGCGGTTTAGAGGGTGTAGTGGGTCGTGGGTGGCTCGAACCTCCTTGGATGAAGCTGGAGAATCTCGAGCAAGGGTGTCGAAGACCGGACTCGGCAAGAACCGTGTATCCTAGGCTCCCCAACTTTACCTTGCTTGCGGTTTGGTGTTGTCAGATGGTGGTTCACGGTTGTGCTTCGAGGGTGTGGCTGGAATGGAGAGAATTCGTGTGGTGTGATGGTGTTTTCTGCTAGAGAACTGAGAGAGGGAGAGATGAGGTTGAAAGGTGGAGTGTGATGTGAATTGCATGAAAGTGTAGTGGTCAAAGGGATGGTTGTGTGTAGTGGTGAGCAAAAGAGGGGATTGGCCAGGGTGGGGGCGGCCGAATCCCTTGTCTTGTAGTGGGATTTTTTTTAATTTTTAATTATTATTAGGATTTGATAATATGTAGGGTAGTATAATGTGGTATATTAGATGGTAAATGTTGTTAGTTGATTATTATTAGGCATGCACATGCATGCTCCATCCGTGAATTTATATGTGTATGTATGCACACATTTTATTTGTTTCAATTAAGATTACGTAATTTAGAAAGGGTGACTAGTTAATATTCCCGGGCACTAAGTTTCTATAATATAAAACTTGAAATAACTAAAATCCACAAAAATCACATAAAATCATGGAAATGTAAATAATAGCAATTGATGATTCTAAATTCACTAATAGGGTTTGATTGTTTCTATTGTTAGTACTCATAAGACGGGTGATGATGCAAGTAAGTTAGGGTTAGAATAGTGACCTTGAGGCTGATTGTCACAATATGCAACTGATCTCACTAATGTACTATCATTTCTCACATGTTGTAAAGACATATTCATTTCTAAAACACGAATTAACCAAGAAAGACACTATTTTTCTAGTTTTTGTTTTATATTTTTATCTTTGATTTTAGATTTTCTATTTTTGTATTTGGTTTTTCTTTAAAAAGAAAACAAGCACACACAAACTACAATCAGGCAATTAACTTTGACAGTTTCTCTTTCTATGATCGTTTGGATAAGGGAGGGTTCTGATCATGTTAAGACTCAAATAACTAAAAAGCTTAAAAACCAAGTTTACACGTGGTTAATAATACCAATTGACTCTACCAAATACTTAAACCGTCCTGGTAAGAAGGATTTAGTAAATAGGTCTGCTAACTATTTTTCAGTTGCAATTTGAATCAAAATTTTAAACCTTTTTCAGAGTTATCTCTGAGAAAATGATATCATATTTCGATATGTTTTGTTTTTGAATGTTGGACAGGATTAGCTATAATGAACATAGCAGTAGTGTTATCAATGTGAATTGGGGTTTTAAGAAAATTGAACCCATAATCCAGCAGTTGCTTTTGTAACCAAAGGATTTGAGAATATCCTATTGAAGCAGCTATGTACTCAGCTTTTACGGTTGAAACAGAGACATTTGTTTGTTTCTTACATTGCCACGAGACTAATCTGGGACCTAAAAACTGACAACCACCCGTAGTAGATTTTCTATCTTAACAACATCCTCTATAATCACTATCAGTTATCAATGTAACTCAATGTTTCCCTGGTAAGGATACCATAGCCCTAAACCGATTTACCTTTGAGATACCTGAATATCCTTTTGACAGCAATTAAGTGTGATTCCTTCGGGTCTAATTGATACCTGGCACAGACACGAACAACATACATTATGTCTGGTCTAGATGTCGTAAGATACATCAACGAACCAATCATAGATCTGTATATGGTTTGGTGAACAGATTTTCCTGTTGGATCAGGCTTAATCTTGGAGTTTACATCAGCTGGAGTTCTAATGGACTGAAAATCTTACAGTTTAAATTTCCTCAAGAGCTTGTCAACAAACTTCTCTTGATTGATGAAAACAGGATCTGCAGATTGTTGAACTTGAAGTCCAAGAAAAAATAATTTCTCCCATAGAACTCATTTGAAATTGAGACTTTTGTTGGATCTTGTATGCCCGAGACACATACAAGATTGATGTGGTTAGTACGTTATGATCCAGGTCGGGTCATACCGAATAACAAGCTAAATAAAAACCAATAAATATTTATTTGTTGATAAGATCAAACAAATATATATTGACACCAATTTAGAAAATGGGTTTTCTAAATCATTGTTTTTGAAATAGAACAACATTATATGGATAATTTGTTCATAAGAAATTATTTGTTTTATTATTTAAGTGGGTTAAATAATAACAAATAAAAGTGTGTTCAAGTTATAAAATTAAAAGGGTTTTAATTTTACAAACTTAAGGGTTAAGGAGTGTGATTTTATAAGATTAAAATGGGTGGGAACCCATTTCAAATGGAATTTTTGGCAACCCCTTTGGATCCCTTCCTTGGGATTCCTTTTTCTTTTAAGCAAGACTTAAACTACATTCACACTCTACCAACATACACACTCTCTCTCACACACATAAGAACTCTCTCCTCTTGTTTTCAAGCTGAAAATTTTCGGATTTGAAGTGGTTCTAAGCTGAAAATTTCGGATTTATTAAGAGGAATAAGAAGGAGGCTTTGGTGTTGCACTTCCTAACAAGTAGGGTGTTTGCAAGAGCTTGTGGGTATACTAGCTTGACGCCTTCTCCTTTGGAGGCTTTGGATTCAAGAACATCATCATCTTCTCCATCGAATTTCATCATCTTCTTGTTTATAGAAAGGTTGTATTCTATGAACACCCTATGGTTATTTATGTTTCATAGCATGTCTTTTCACATATATTTGATCCTTGTTCTTGGGTTTGTATCTTGACATATAAAAATGGTTAATTTTCAGAATATAAGCATGTTTTATATGTTCTTTTATCCACTGCATTTTGTAGTTTAAATGGTTAAACTAGCTTACATAATCATGTACAAACCCAACAACTTCATGATTTCCTCAAATTCATTGCACAATTTTGGACTGGTGGAACCAAATATGATATCATCAACATACACGTGTACACATAAGAGATCATCCGCATCCTTCTTTATGAATAAAGTTGGATTGATTTTTCCTCACGTGTATCCATGTTGGATTAAGTGTTGCGACAATGTTTCATACCAGATTCTTGGAGCTTGATGAAGTCCATACAAAGCTTTACTAAGCTTGTTCACACGATGTGGAAATTCTGAATCTTCAAAACCCGGAGGTTGCTTCACATACACATCATCGGTGATTAGACCATACAAGAATGCACCTTTAACGTCCATTTGATACACTTTGATTTTCATGAATGATGCATAAGCCAAGAAGACACGAATGGATTCAAGTCTTGCAACTGGAGCAGATACTTCATCATAGTCAATACCCTCTTCTTGAGTGTATACTTGTGAAACAAGTCTCTCTTTATTTCGAATAACGATTCCTTGATCATTTGTTTTGTTTCTAAATAACCATTTTGTGCCCATAGGATTTTCTCTTTCAGTTAAATCCACAAGATTCCACACTTCTTGTTTGCAGAATTGCATTAATTCTTCTTGCATAGCTTCAATCCAACCATTGTCCTTTAATGCTTCGGTAACAGTTTTAGGAACAACTTGAGAAAGAAAACACGAGTATAAGGAAAGATTTGCTTGTTCTGATTTGCTTCTCGTCGTTCTTTCATTCAATGGACCAATAATCTGAGATATTGGATGGTTCTTATGAATACGAGATGTCAGAATCTCATTCCCTTGAACATTAACATCCAGATTTGTTTGATTCATGTTGGAGAGCTGATACAGTAGGCTTGAAGAATGTGGATTGAAATTTGGAACTTGAGTCGGTGAGTTGATAAAGTAATCAATATTACCAGAGTCAACTGCATCACCAGAGATGGATGATGTTCCAGTTTCAGGTTGCACAAATTTTGTACCATCATTAGGAATTGGTTGAGAACCATCTTGACCTTATGAAACTGAATGATCTGAATCTTGATGAGATTGATCATTTTCATTGAATCGAATCGTTGAATCCTTAACAAAAGAGAAGAATGGGTAATCTGGGCTTTGATCATGTGGGTCGTCAGAATCTAAGTCATCACTGAAAGAACCAAATCTCCTTGAGCTTTCTTCTTACCTGTAGAATCAAGCAAGTTAGATTTATCAAACAAGTTAGATTGAAAAGAGTTTGACAAAGAATCTAAATCAAATAACCATGCAGGACCATTTGAAACTGATTGAAATGAATTTTCCAAGAATTTAGCATTGTATGTTTCAATTATAATATTAGTCCTAGAGTTATAAATTCAATAGGCTTTTGAAACAGATGAATATCCAACGAAAAATCCATTATCAGATTTTGCTTCAAATTTTCCGAGATGATCACTTGAATTTAGAATCATACCTGGACAACCAAAAGATTTATGAAAATCTATGTTTGGCTTCCTGCCAAACATCAACTCGTATGGAGTTTTCAGTTTATCTTTCACGACTAACGTTCGATTCTGTATGAAACACGCAGTTGAGATAGCTTCATCCCAGAAAGTGATCGGAATTTTAGCATCTGCTAACATGGATCGTGCAACCTCAATTAGTGTTCTATTCTTCCTTTTAGCAACTGCATTTTGTTGAGGAGTTCTGGGAGCACTGAACTGATGAGCGATCCCTTTCTCTGCACAAAACATATCAATATTAGCAATTTTGAATTCCGTACCATTATCACTTCTTATTATCTTAACTTTTTGATCTAATTGATTTTCAACTTTAATGATGAATTCTTTTAATAATTCAGCTATTTCAGATTTTGCATTCAAAAAGAAAACATAGAAAATCTAGTACAGTCATCAGCGGTAACTAAACAATGTGGTTTTCCTCCAATACTCTTAACATTGGTTGATCCAAAAAGGTCCATGTGCAACATCTTGAGAGGTTTGGAGTTTGAGTTTATCAGCTTGGTCTTACAAGACGCTCTGTGTTGCTTTCCCTTCAAACATGCTGAGCAGTGATCAGTAGTTGCAAACTTCTTGGATGGAAGTCCAATAACATGATTTCCTGCTACGAGCTTGTTCATGTTTTTGAAGTTGGAATGCCCAAGACGTCTATGCCAAAGCTGACTTTCATCATTTGGTGCTTTAGCAATGAGGAAAGTTGTTTCTGTTGGTGGATCAACTTGAGACATATCTAGTTTGTATACATCTCGATCCCTTTCAGCTTTAACAATCACCTAATCCTCGCTAATCTTAAATCCTGGCTTCAAAACATAACAGACTAAATCATCAAATAGAACTGAATATAACTTATCCTAGATTTAGGATACGCTTAAAAGATTAAAGTTCAACTGAAAACAGAAGTTGACTTTATCAAAGCTTATTATCCCATTGGATACTGTTCCTTCTCCTGTTATCTTTCCACCTGCATCACCATCGGAGGTGACATGCATTCCATCCTTTAATGTAAAATCTTGCAATAAGGCAGGATTGCCTGTCATGTGCCGGCTACACCCGCTATCCACATACTAAGTGTTGGGTTTTCTAAATTTATCAACAATATTAAATTGCTTGAAATGAAGAGTATTCAAATCTGGCTTGTTCTTAATGAATTTACCAATTTTGTTATGCATGTTTTGTTGATCAATTTTGTACACATTCATACCAATTGACTGACCAACTCTTGAAAAATATTGATTACCAACATTTTTATTAGTCATTCTTATAGATCTTGGTATGAATTGATTGTTCAGAACTTGTTTTGGTCTCATATAATTGTTCAGTTGGAAAGACCTCAAACCTAATGAAGGTTGGTTAGTTAATCTTTAAAATACATCAGTTTGATTTCTTTGATATTGAGGACTAACATAACCTTTGCTCAAGTTTGAATTGGCAAATCCTTTCTTAGGTGAATTCTTCCTAAAGTAACAATTTTCAGTGTTGTGAGTTCTCTCATCACAGTCGGTACAGTATTTGTTGAAATAACAAATTGCTGTGAAATGATTCCTCATATCACAAATGTGACAGTACTAAATGAAAAAGCACTCAGCGTTGTTGTGATTGTACATATCAAAAATTTCACAGTACCTCTGTGGAGATTTAAACAACTGCTTGTTAACTTTTGATGTTGACGCAATATGTGATTCTTGTTTATATTTTGGCATCAAAAAGGTAAATTGTTGTTTTTGATTTGTCAACTTTTGCTTTTGAGTTGACATTTTGTTCTTTGACATATTATTTTTTAGCTTTTACACATGAACTTCCTTCTTTGATTCCTTAGGAACAAATCTTTTAGTAACAACGGAAGTCTTAGAATCTAAACCCGTTTTCAGATCAGTGTGTGATTTGTTCTTAGGACTTAGCTTAGCTTCTTGAAGAGAGTTCATGTTCAACAAACCAGCAGACACAAATTTCACTAGTTTGAGTTTAGTTACTTGATTTGTTGGTTTTATCAGATTTTCTTGCATTTTATTTTGATCATTTTTGGCTTTATATGATTTTATTCTTCTTCTTTGATTCTTTGGTTTTCAAGAACTTGGTTTAATTTATGATTGAACATCTTCATGTGAAGATTCTTTTTCATTATCTTTTAGTTTCAGATGAATAGAGTTTGAATCTTCTGATGTTCCTTCTTCGAGTTTTGCTTTTTCTTTACTTTTGACTAAAACTTCATCTGACACTGATTTTGTTGGAGCACAAGATTTCTGACTTTTTTGTTTAGGTTCATATGATTTCATCTGTATGAGATGACCATTTTTTTATCTTTTCATCATCCTTTTCTTCAAAGATTTTGATATTAGCTTTTTATTCTTCATTGTTAGAATTCTTTTTTTTGTTCTGAAAAGCTTTGAGTTTAGCTTTGTTTTCAGGAGAATGATCATGCATGTTAAAGTTTTCTTGTAGAGTGTTGGTTATTGATTCAGGCAATATTTTATGAGTAAAACCTAATCCTGCTTTTTGTTTATCTTTTCTTTCACTTACCAATTTTTCAACAATCATTTTGGAACTTTTAACCTTAGAAAGATCTACTTGAGTAGCAACATGTGCTATCTTCTCCTATTCTAGATTTTTAGTCATTTTTTCCAACTATTTAGAAACAATTTCTAATTCTTTTAATGTTTGTTACATGACGTTTGAAGAGAAATGATCTTTTCATCTGCTATTTTATGGTCAGATTTTAGTTTATTGTGCATTGATTCCTCTAGTTTGAGTTTCTCACATATTTTATATGAATAGCTTTGATAGTATTCGACATGTTCGAAGCAAGATTTGATGTAAAGTTTTTCTCTTACTTCAGATGGTATTTCAGGATATTTTGGTGAAGAGGTTTCAGAGTTAGAGGATGAAGTTTTAACCTTAGGTTGATCTAACTGAGCCATCAATACAATTTCATCTGAATCCTCTTTAGGATCAGATTTGTCACTCCAGTTATAATCATGTTCTTCATTCTCATTGTTACCTTCCACTTTTGGATCACAATCCTCTGGACAATCTTCCCCTTGGATTTCTGCAATAAGAGATAAACTTAAGGTTAGATCATTAGTAAATTGCTCAGCATATGCACTTCAGTCATAACAATCCTTCACACTGACTTCAAGAGCTTTCTTTTGTTCATCAGAGGACTTTGATTCATCTTTAAGCTTAGGCATTGGATTACTTTGATATGTGTTTTGGAATGTCTTCTGAGCTGATTGAAACCTCTGATTACCAGAACTAGATTGAGCATTTCATCTATTATTCCTGGGAGCTTTGTATTCCCTAGAAAAATATCCATAACTGTTGCAGTTGAAACACCTCGACTTTGACTTGTCAAAACCAACAGTCTTATTAGCACTAGGCTTGTATTTCCTGTTGACATACGAGTGTTTTTGAGTTCTGTAGGCAATCATCATCATCTGCCAATTCAGATCCATCTCTTTAACATCTTCATGATTCATTTCAAACAAATCCTACAAAATAAGATCTAATTGTGTTAGATGACTACCTTGATATGCTTGAAAGCTTGCCATGAAAGCAGTAAAGGCAGTTTTAGACTCTCCATCCTCTAATAGGATGTTTATCACATTTTTAACTTTGCTATATTTAGAAGTGCTAACAGATGGAGTATATATTTGAGGCTTAGAACTTTGAGAGATATGAGGAGACTGAGGTTGAGATTTAGTTGCATAAGCAGGTGCACTTGTGAATGATGAATCAGTGAAGAACCCTGCTCCAACAAACAGATCTCCCTCTTCTTCAGGTAAACTTTCATTCTTATCCATGAAAGCATTCTCAACAATATTTGTAGGAGATGCAACAAATTGATACTGTAACATTGAGGATGTTCTATCATTCCTTGAACTCTCATCAATCTCCACAGATTCAATCTTGGCAATCAACAGATCGAGATCCATTGGAAATTTCTCTGTGTGCTTTAACAATTTCATTGTTTGTTTCTAAGATGAAGGTAAAGCATTAAGAAGTTTAATGTTTATATCTTCAAGATCATGTGTAAAAGCAAGCAGTTGACATCTCTGTGGTAAGCTGCACATATCTGTTCATCATCTGATTGATGGTCTCACCAGATAGATGTTAAAAAAGCTCTAACTGCCTCTTTAGTTTTTGCATTTTGAGATTTTGTATCTCTTTACCACCTTCACAGATAGTCTTTAAAGCTTTATACATTGTGTAACCAGTTTAATATCTATCAAGCCTGGCTAGGACTTCAAGAGGTAGTCCTTTACACATCAGAGAGGAAGCTTTAATGTCATTCTTAACCTTTCTAAAATCATCACCTTGTAGACATCTTCAGGGTAAGGTTTTGGTGAGTCTTTGGTATAGACAAATCCCCTATCAGGCCCATCAGTGGTTATAGGAATATGTGGTCCTTTTTAAATAGATTTCTAAAGATCAGTATCAATGGAATTAAGGTGATGTTTTAACCTAAGAGATCAATTTTTAAAATCTGCTCTGTTTTTCAGCTTAGGAACTCTATTTTCAGAATCCTCTGATTTCACCATTTTTATATTTTGATTTTAAGAAGAAGAAATATTTTTGTTGATTTTTAAGTTTATGAATTAAAGAAATGAATTAAAAATATTTTTGGATTTTTCAATTTTTTAATAAAAATTTCCAAGTGTTAAAGTGAAGCGCCGGAATAGTACTGAAATGTCGTAACAGTTGTGGTACTTCTGACTTAGAAACGTCTAAGGGATCGCCTTAGAACAATTCTAGAAAACGCCCAATTTTGAAACACCTGAACAGTTGAAATGCGCCCAAATAGTTGTGATGAGCCTAGAATTACTTTGTTTCTGAGTAATTTCAAAGTGCCCAAACAGTTGAAAAAACGTCTCAACAGTGGTGAAACGCCTACTTCAAAAACACCCAAACGGTGCTAAAACGCCTGAATAGTTGTCAAGCACCTAACACTCAGGCAATTTTTAGCAGTTTTTCAACCCTAATGCGCCAACTTCAACCAGTTCTTATGAACATAATGTAACACCCAGATATTTTTATAGACGAGAAAGAAAGAACAAACGTGAATAAAAAGAAGAAAGTGTAATCTAACCCAAGTAGAGGGGTTAAAAGTGTCCAAAAGGATAAAA
>BJCN01312263.1:0-14818 GCA_018326445.1 Flaveria brownii
TTGATGCTAAGAACAATGAAGAACAGGTCGCGGTTCAATTTGATTTTGAAAGTCGATCGAACCTTGATGGAAATCAAATTAATTGCACAGGCAGCTTCTAATGATGTCAATAATCAAAAGCCCTTTATCAATTTCTAGTTTTGAAGCTCGATTATGGGTGTTTGATTAAGTTGCAGGTCGCGATATAGGAGAGAATTGAATTGGGTGTTTGTGTGTATTTCAGATGCAATTGAAAGTGTAGACTGATTAGGACTATTTATAACTTTGTTTGGGTTGAATTAATTTGATTATCATTGAGTGTTTAGTGCGATTCAACTCTGTAAAAGGGGCCGACAGTGAACGTGGTTGTTAGATCGCACTAACCGATTTGTTTTTCGAATTATTGTGGGGTTTGAGTTCGAATCTTGCATGTGAAGGTGTCAGGGGTTTTAATTGGGTTAAAACCGTGTAAAATCGATTGTTTTTGGCCTCGCCGGAGGCTCGCCGGAGAGTGGAGCTTGGCCGGATTCACGGGGGTGGGCGGGGGGCGGTTGTGTAAATTTATAATTTACACAATTGGTCCCTGTGGTTTTGAACTTTATTATTTTATGCTTTAAATTTCATTTAAAGTTTCAGAAATTGCAAAAAGGACCCCTGGACTTTTAATATTAATGTTATTATTATTATCATCAATATCATTATTATTATTATTATTATTGTTGTTATTATTATTATTATTGTTATTATTACAAAATAGTAAAATTGACTAATTTGCGATAAACGGAGGAAGTTAATTATCGAAAAAAAAAATCGGGTTGTCACAATTTAACTTCAATTTGAGTTTTTAAATATTTGTTTTGAACTTTATAAACATTTATTCGATTTTATTTTTAAAGTTTATTTGTATTTTCTAATTTTTAACTTTAATTGCATATTTCTCTTTTTGTTTGTTTTATTTAGTTTTTATATACTTTGTTTACTTGTATTTACTTTTTAAATTTGATTTGATTTTGTAACCTATATTCTATTTTTTAAAGATTATAAAATTAACGTTTATTTGAATTTCTTAAATTTGATTTTAACTTTTCTAAAATTTAATTGTTTTTTTAAATTTTTATAGAAAAACAAATAAGTGGTCCCTATGGTTTGATCGTATTGTAGATTTAGCCGGAGATTTTTACAAACTAAATGTGGGAACTAAACTTGCAACTAACTCTCAAATGTTTGGACAAAATTTATAATTTTTAAAACTTGAGGACCAAACTTGCAATATGATCAAAACATATGGATCATTTTTACTATTTTCTCTAAAAATTAAAAGTTTTACTTATTAGCTGAACTAGTTTACGACTACAACATACAAGTCTATAATCAAAAGGATCGAGCGAAGACAATTACAAATTAAACAGATTAAGAAACATAATAGCTAAAGAAGAAATCAGGATTAAATTAAATTAAATTAAATAAGTGTGTTTATATAATATAAATCATTTATATGAAAATATAAAATAAAAACGCATATTATATGTGTGAGTGTGTGCGTATATAGAATTATATGTATACTTTTAATACAACTTTGGAACCGAATCAAAAACCACAAAATCAAAATTCGATTAAAAAAACTTCAAATCGATTTGAATTCAAATTTTAAATTTTGAATTGTTGCGTTTAAATCATCAAATTTTAAGTTTTCTAAACCTGATTCGAATATTAAAAACCTCTAATTCACGAATGGAGTCTTTATCTTCATCCTTCATTTTCATTGTTACAAAATTTATTGTATTTTTATATCTCCAATAGGATCTTCACCTCTATTTCTACATCTATGGATCCAATATTTATCAATTTTTATACTTTATTTTTAAATCTAATAAAAATAAATAATAATAAAATAAATATTTCGTGAGTGAGATAAAGATAGATATGAAGTATAAGATTTGAGATGTTAAACAAAAGTTGAGTATAGATATAGAAAACTGTAACACTTGCTATCATAAATATTTTTTTGTACATATAACATCTATCAATAGCATTTGGATCGTTGCTCTCCCCACTCATTAAAAGAATTGTGTCAAAGCAAATAATGAGTTGCAGAGGGTGTCGATTCAAATGGTATGATATTTCTCTGTTTCTTAAATCATGTATTACATTTAGGTATATATTTTATGTGTGTATTTTCTTAAGTCTTTTTTTAGGTGAACAAGATTCACACAAAGAACAGTCATAAGGTGAGTATTGAAATAGTAATGATAATTTAATTGACAATACATCTTATTTTAGATATATCTTATTATATGTTTAGTATTGTTGCATCTAGTAACATTACTGTGTTCTTATATAGATTATTCTTCAGGATTTAGACTTATGACAATCAGATATGGTGATATGAGTTTTATACACTCATGAAGTTGTTTTAAAATACATATGTTTATGGGTATTCAAAAATATCTTAATCTAAAACTGAATCTAAAATATCCAAAAATCAGAACCCGAAATATCCAAAAATTTGGGTATTTGAAATAAATATAGATATGAAGTATAAGATTTGAGATGCTAAACAATAGTTAAGCATAAATATAGAAAAATGTAACATTTGGTTACATCATAAATATTTTTTTGTTTATACGAGACATCTATCAATAGCATTTGAATCGTTGCTCTCTCCCACTCATTAAAAGAATTGTGTCAAAGCAAATAATGAGTTGGAGAGGGTGTCGATTCAAATGGTATGATATTTCACAGTTTCTTAGATCATGTATTACATTTAGGTATATAGTTTATGTGTGTATTTTCGTAAGTGTTTTTTAGGTGAACAAGATTCACAAAAAGAACAGCCAAAAGGTGAGTATTGAAATAGTAATAATAATTTCATTGACAATGCATATGGTGATATGAGTTTAATACACAATTAGATATGGTGATATGAGTTTAATACATTCATGAAGTTGTTTTTACAAAAAATACATATGTTTAGGGGTATTCAAAAATATCCGAGTCCAAAATTAAATCTGAAATATCCTAAAATCCAAACCCGGAATATCCAAACATTCGAGTATTTGGAATTTTCGGATTTAGAGTCGGATAGTGTTTTAAAAGATTTTTGAATATCCAAAATTTTTTTCATAAAATTGTTAAATAATAAATATTAATTAGAAATTGTGAATATTTTCTTAAAAACTTTGAACATCCGAAATTTGAAAATTATGACTCTTTACGTAGCAACCAGGTACTATTAGTTATGAGACCGGTTGCATTTCTGTTTTAAAACTAAACTTTGATTATATATGCGTCATGAAAATTAAACCCGAAACATATTGTTGTCATTTAATGGAGGTTGAAGTTTGCTCAACATCAAATATTTAAAGTCATAGCTTTTTTTTTACTTGAAAGACCAAACTTGTAATATAATCAAATTATACAGACAATTTTTGTAATTTTCTTAAAAAAATTAAAAGTTTAACTTATTGGGTGAACTAGTTTGCGACTACAACATACAAGTCTATAACCAAAACGAGTGAACAGAGACAATTACAAGTTAAACAGATTAAGTCTATAACCAAAACGAGTGAACAGAGACAATTACAAGTTAAACAGATTAAGAAACATAATAACCAAAGAACAAAAAAGGATTAAATTAAATTAAATAAGTGTACATATATCATTTGTATATAATATAAGATAAAAAAGCATATTACATGTGTATATATACTTATATGTATATTTTTAAATCAAAATTCAAACTGAATCAAAAATCACAAAATCAAAATTCAATAAAAAACTTCTGATCGAGTTGGATTCGAATTTAAAATTTTGAATTGTTCATTTTCAAATCAAATCAAATTTCAAAGTTTTTCAAACATGATTCGAAAACTGAAAACTCTCATTCAGAAATGGAGTCTTTATCTTAATATTCATTTTCATTGTATAGAGATTACTTGTATTTTATATCTTCAATAAGATCTTCATCTCTATTTCTATCTCAATATAGATCCAATATTAATGCATCGTTATATTTTTTTGAGAATCTAGGAAAGAAACAATAATACTAAAATAAATATTTCCTGAGTGAGATAGAGATGGATATAAAGTGTTGGATTTGAAACGTTCAACAAAAGTTGAATATAAATACAGAAAAATGAAATATTTATTTAAATCATTAAGATTATTTTGTTTACACGAGACGTCTATCAATAGCATTTGGATCGTTACTCTCCCCCACTCATTAAAAGAATTGTGCCAAAGCAAATAATGAGTTGGAGAGAGTATCGATTCAAATGGTATGATAATTTCATTTACTATTTCTTAAACATGTATTACATTTAGGTATATACTTTGTGTGTATTCGTAAATGCTTTTTTCAGCGAACAAGATTCACATAAAGAATAGCCAAAAGGTGAGAATTGAAATGGTAAAGAGAATTACTTCGTTAACAAAACATCTCAATATAAATCTATCAAGTTATATGTTCATTATTATATGTTTAGTATTGTTATCATCGTGTAACTTAACTATATTTTTATAAAGTTCCTTTTCCAGGATTTGGACTTGTCATAATCAGAATTGGTGATATGAGTTTCATATATTCATGAAGTTGTTTCATCAAAGATGCATATATTTAGGGGCGTTCAAAGATATCTAAATCCGAAATTGAATCCGAAATATCCGAAAATCCGGACCCAAATTATTTAAAATTTGGATATCCGAAATTTTCGGATTCAGATTAGGATAGTGTTTTTGAGGATTTTCGCATATCCGCAAACTTTTTATAAAAATTATCAAATAATAAATATTAATTAGAAATTTCAAATAAAACTTTGAATATCTAAAAATTTTTTTAATAAATATAATTAACTTTTTATAAAAATTATTAAATAATACATATGTTTTTAGAATTCGGATATCCGTCAGATATCCGAATCCAAATCCAAAATTTCGGATATTCAAAATTTTAGATTTGGATTCGGATAATGAAATCTACTATTCAAAATTTTAGGATATCCAAAAATCTAGATATCCGATTTGAACACCCCCAACATAGTAGTGGCAATATTGAGGAGAACAAAGCAAAAATGCCCGCCAATGAATTCAACATATCTCTCTTTTAAGAATCAGGTGGTTTTTAGCATTTGCTAAATTTTCAAACAATTTATATAGTTTAAAGCCTTTGAATTCTTTTCTTTAAATTATAAACATAATGATGTATGTCATGCACCACACCACTGTTCATTTCATTCTCCTATTAACATATAAGATACTAAAATGCGGGAGTTTAGAAATAATTATGATTCTTTACGTAGTAACCGGGTACTATTAGTTAAGAGACCGGTTGCATTTCCGTTTAAAAACAAAACATAGATTATACTTGCTCATAAAATTTAAACCCGAAACATATATATTGTTATCATGTAATGGATGTTGAAGTTTGCTCAACATCAAATATTGAAAGTCTTATGCCTTATACCCCACTTAAAGTCCGGTCAATGGGCAAAGTTCATGGCTTGGGGGTGGAGCCACCGAGGATGTAGTTGGCAGCCTTAGCTAAGCACTTAAAGGTGAAAGTGTTTGAACCATTATCGACTAGCGTGACCATCATGACTCATTCTCTTGATTAATGGGTCCATGTAGCACTTGTGCCATTGTTCCTTCATTTTCATGAGCAACTCCACAATCTATAAGAACATGCATGCTTTCTAGATTATGTGATTTTTACACGTATATATGATTATATAATTTATATCTATGAGGGCGAGCTTTGAAGCAACTAGTATAAGGTTGCTGCTTCTGTGACCTTGAGGTCATGAGTTTAAACCATGAGAAAAAAAATCTCATGCATAAGTGTAAGAAAGATTGTGTATATCAGATCGCGAAGTGATCTGACGTCTCTTTGCTCCCCGGACCCTCTGTAAATGAAAGCTAAGTCCAGTATCATGTACGCACTTGATATTTACGTCTAAAGTGAAAAGTACATCCTCCCTTACAAAACCCTTTCCCTGTTTGACCCATGAGTCATGTGGCCAACTACTGTTGAGATATGCCACTCATTGGTATTCAATGTGGAGGTGTCTGAGATATCATAATCAGGGAATATGAAATTCAAGATATTAATTTGTGAAATTCACCTATGAAAATACCGAAGACACTGGGAAAAGTTCATATATTTACAAATTATGTAAACAACAAGAAGTTCATACAGTATATTTACGGATTATAAACATAACAAGTCTAGACGCTCGTGAGTTGCTGATAAATGAGGTTGAGTCGAGCTCAAACCTAAATCGGAGTTTATGGCATAAACAAACTTGATCATGAGCTTCATACTTCGAGCTTGAGTAAACTAGCAAGATTAAAAAAACTAGCAAGATTAAATGAGACCATTATTATTATATCTAATAATATATATAGTGGAACTAAGAAAGGATTCAAGACTTAAAATATGTTTGGATTCTTTTGATAAATGATCATTCAAACAAATGCACATTTATATTCCCGATAGAGTTTTGTTATTCTAATTAATATAAGTTTGCCGCTAATAGAAAAAATAATATTCTAAAACTACGGTATAAGCTTGGATGGTTAGTTGATCACAGTTCATAGTAGAAAGACCCGTTAATTGATCCATTTTCTTTCCACCAAACCATAATGTCAAAGTTTTCAAAATCTGGTGAGGTCATAGTGGATAGAAAATTCATTTTCACATACATTTTGATCTCGCTACTTGAGGTGTTACCCGAGCTTGTTTACTGTTTTTATTTCTTAAAGTATTATATAAGTTAAGCATTAAATTCCAACTGCCACGTCTATTTAACGCACCCATATTTGTATTTGTTGTTGGACCATATTTTTTTGAGAAAATATCAAACAAACTTTTCAAACTTTCTCTAAAGTAGATTGTGGTTTTTTTTTTCTTTTCCAAATCGAGATCGTCATCTAGCAACTAGTCCAAATCGAATGATTTTTTTCTTAATAAAGATTCAACCCCGTTAACATTTAGACATGTGTTTATTGTGGTGGCACGAGTAATAATCGATTGAATTTCTTCAAAGTATTTTTCTAAATGTTACTTTCATTGATTGTATCATTCGCATAAACATTTCACCTATAAATTCATTTGGACACCCCCTTGTCATCATCAAAACTTGGTTAAGTACCAAACCACTTGTAATATAATAAATCTCCAATAAAAAAGTCGTTGCAGTTTAAAAACTCCATCGGTTTATTTTCAATATGCATACCTGGATAAGGATACGGATACAGATACGGATATAAATACGGGTTTGGAATCGGATACGCGTCCGTACCTTTTCTATTTTACCTCTGTGTGCAGCCTCTACCATGCATACTGCATTGATGCATATATGATTAGATGATATATATGATTTAATGGGCCTGGGCCTGAAAGAGGTTCCAGTGCTTGGTCCTTGGCCAGTAGGCCCTGTTAAGTTCAAAGCCCTGAAAAACGTGAAAAGCCCAAAACTTGGTCCTTGATCTATGGAACAGGTCTAATAATGTTTGTTTCATCTTTTAAAGTAAGGTTGAACAAACAAACATACTATGTGACATATGTGACATTGATAGTAGTTTTTAAAGTAAGGTTATTACTATTAAAGTTATAACTATAATTAATCATGTCTATTATTTTGGTTAGTTTAACTAAAGTTATAATGCTTGGTTTTATATAACATGATTTTGGATGACGAAGATCGAGAAATTCGTCAAAAATTTGAACATGGCGACCAAACTATTGTAGAAATTAGACAAGAGAAACATACAATCATCAGATGATTCGTAACAAAGAGACACATAACAATCTTAAAACGAATTTAGTTGAACATGTTTCAAGACATCAAAAAAGTTAAAGTAGTTTTTTTATATTTTTGAATGTTTTTATATATTGTTTATTTGAGCTTTTAATTATATTTTATGTATCCCTGTATGTTTATAATGGGTGTTTTATGTATCATTTAGTGTTTCTGATTTGTATTAAAACAAAATATGAAAAAATAAGTATAAAGTAATTAATAACGCTGATTAACTACTACTTACAAACTTATTCTATCGTCACCTGGGTATTACACTTTACACTCTCGATTGACTCTCAATTGAGGGTGAACTGGTGAATATAATCACACTCATTTTCTACGTGACCATAACATAAACTTATGCGGGTGTAAAATATTAGCTCCAACCGGACCTGATTCGTTCCAATTGAACTACAATTCACCGAGAAGTCTCTATTGGTTTTAGACTATTCACAATCAAACAATACCAGTTAATGCGTCACAGATCGAAACATCTCTGTGAGTATCAAAGAACTAATAACAAAGATTAAATGAACAAGAATCAAGAATTAACTAAAAACTTCAAGAAATTTTATTGAATTGTGAGTGATTACAATAGGATTGGATATCCCCAAAAATTACACAAAGAACTCATTATATATGAGCCCTAATTCTGCCTTAACTACCAGTAACAAACACATTTCCAGAATGACAACAATAGCCCCTCAGGTTTAACGGTTTAACAAAACATTAATACCTATCGGGACTTAATACTTCAGTTAAAACAAGTTTACGATATTGACAAAATAAACCCCTGTACTTTTCGGCGCACTTTGTAATCCATTCCAACAGAGATAATAATGGTACTAGATCATTCAAAAAGCAGAAAAGAAATTTGTGAAAATAAACCAAAGTAAGAAACTAGAGGACATGTTGCCTTTCCCCCCTTTTCAATTGAGAGAGTATCATGGTTGTCATACAAAGCAATCAAGAAGCATGGCTTGAAAACTAGGTGGTCCTTTTTCATTACCTAATAAGTTAAACATTGTCTAGTATGATCCATTAATGTTTAGGACACATGCAATGTTGGTTGAGATATCAGGAGGACCCTATTTAATCGATCATACAGTAATTCTTATAAAGGAACATGTTTATTTTTATGAGCAAGTATCCAACTCTACACATATATAGTCAAGAAAGATAATAGCTTTAACCGGGGTTTTCTTTCAATATTCAACTTCAATGATATGCCTAATGAGGCATCCATTGCCATCAAACCACATGAAATGTTCTCACCAAAGTGATCACAATTTTATAGTCACCCAAGAGAATCAAGTTCAAACTTCATTAGGTAACCTGTTAGGATTTTGAGAAAGAAAACTATTTTTTTCAATTGACATGATTACAAATTAAGGATATAAATACAAGAAAATATCCTCTAGTAACTCCTCTAATTGTGTAGATTTATAACACTCTTAAAAATGCAACATTGACTTTAACACAATCAAATATTCTACAATTAGTTACTATTACCCGTTCAAGAGAATAAATGGAAGACCAACTCGAAGAATGTGTGACGCCCCTAAAAATTAAGGTTAGATAAATTTAATACTAAAAGATTAACATAAGTTAATTATATATATACTAGTATGATACCCGCGCATTGCAGCGAAAAACAACTCGGTTTCGTATATAATTTATAAGCATATATAGCAACGACAAATTCTGTGAAAATTTAAAATCAATGTTAGCTAGTTACAGACTCATGCTAAATCTACTTACTCATTATCACCATACATATAGCAACAACAAATTGTTGCAATATGGTATTAGTTTCTAAAATTTCTTCTTTATGTAAAGATTTTCTTATGTTTATTGACTTGTTTATATATCATGTGTTTAAAAAATACTGATTTTGACTTTTATCTACTTGATGGTCTCACTTCTAACTTTAAGTCCGGTGCACAACACCTTGAAGATGACAAAATACAATAACATTTAATTTAATATTTGTGTAAACACAAACTTATAATCATCTACCTTGTATTTCTCATCCTTTCAGAAACAAATTCACATCATAAAATCTATTAAAAATAAAGAGAAAAACCAGATCATATATCCAAGAAATTAAAGAATAGCATTCTGTCTCATCAATCTAAATAAACATTACTCTTAAACAGAGGATCCAAATGAATCAACAAGCATTCTGTTTTATCAATCTAGGAAAACATTGCTCTCATCAAACCTGAATTCGGAACGCCCATAGAATTACAACAGTTTTTATATAAACTCTGATTTCTATTTCACTCGACTGTTATAAAAATTAAAACAAATAACATCAAAATTGCAAGTCAAGACTTTCAGTAACTACAACAATAAAAAACTATTGAACTTTCTCCCTCACTACAAGTGGAATAGATCGATTAGGGCTTGAACCCAAATACAGAGAAAAATGACAGAAGCAAACAATAGAATTGGATAAATACGAGAGTCATTCACATTTGGGTCGTTCTGATTAGCATCCCCAACATAAATAAAGATGGGGGTGTAAACGAACACAACCATTGAATGGCGGTTTCATTGCTTTCAATTATCAGTTGATTCTTGAGCTCCTAAAATTGAATGGTGACTCCGATGCTGCGCAATTAATTGAATGGTGCCTTAGTTGCACAGACAAACCAGAGGAACCGTCGGGCCTCAATTTTAACCGCGACTGGACCTGACATCGTCGCTTCATTTATGGCAAACAAAATGATTGAATTTATGACATTGAAATCGATTACATTTATTGCACTAGACTCTTGATATGATGCATGAGGATGATTTTTGTTGATGAACACTCAAAGAACCTCAAGGGTACCACTCTCCAAGCATCAATTTGGGAAAGAGGGGTAGAAATGGTAGAAATTATATGACAAAGTTGGGTTTAAGCATCAAACTTTTGAGCTACCGTCTTAAAATTAAAATAAAATTACCAAAGTAGTCATGGTTTATGTATTATAAGGTAGTAAAGATATACACACACATAATAGATTAAAAGTTTTAAGGTGACCTTACGTAATAAACTTTATGTTTATGTTTTAGCATGTATAAATATATAGGTATAATTTGCATGTATGCATGATTTTTACGTGTGCATGTGTGTATATTTTGTGAATTTTGTGAAATAGTAAAGATGTCAAATTATAGATTTTGTGATTAGTTATTTGACTTCATGTTATGTTTCCATTTAATATAAGATTACAACTTAGTCAACTTTTCCAAACAAACTAATCAAACCTTAAAACATCAAAATAAACACAACCCTAACCTTAATCTTGGTTCGTTAAGATATTAATTAACCTGATTAGGCTACTAGACTACTAACTAAACTTAACTTAATAACTAAGTGAGCCATTAGACTCATAACTTGACACCTAGCCACACCATTAACACTAATCACCACCTAAACCCGCCACCTAGCCATCATTCCACTAATCATCTCTAAAAATTTGCCACCCTATCCTAATAACATGACTATGCATCCCTACAACCCCACCTTATCACCCTAGATGTAGGACTAATGATGAAAAATCGCACTACATCCTCTTGGCCACATGGAGCCACCACACCCCCCCCCAACCGCAAAAACATCACAACCTCTCTCTGTATCCATAACCCCAAAAACACCACCCTCTCTCTCGGTCTCCATAACCGCAAACCACACAACCATCACTCTTTTCTCTTCTCTTGATTACAACACTATTGAAGCCAATATTCCACTCCAAGAAACCTTGTCTTTCGGTTTTTACATCACCAAAACAAATCATCATCTACAAGTTTGAAGAAACCTCAAGATTAAGAACTCCCTCCTCATAGCAAAAAAGCTAAAGTCATCTCTAATCAATCCTCAGCCTTTCTTTCATCCAATAACAAGGTTTTGATCCTCCTAAACTATGTTAAACAAGTCTTAAAAGGGTTACATATGTCTACAACTAACCCCTTTATGTATGAACATCAAGACTCTTTGATAAACCTATTGAACACTTGATTTTATCAAAAAGCAGTAAGGAAAACCTTGAGAACTACAAATCTAAGAATTTTTATAAGAAACCAAGTATTTAAAATAATAAAAGGATTTAAACCTATGATAATTTATGAATTATTAAAATAAAATGAATTAAGTATTTAAATGAATGTAATTATGGTAATAAAATTAGAAACATGTTTATAAACATTAAAATAGTGATCTATATATTTTGGTGTAATAATAATGGGCAAATTAATTTATATAATTAATTTAAGAAAATAAAAGAAAATTCTATTTCAGAAGCTCCGAACTTGATAAAATTCTGGAAAAATTATATAATAACCCTTATATTTTATATAAATTCCGGAATAAATTTCGTGACTTAAATCGCATATATGAACAAGTTTTATATTTTAGAATATTCTGTAAATAGAAAATTGAAAAAAACAGCAAAATAGTAAGTTAAATTATGAAAAATTCACACAAATTATAATACCAAATAGAACAGTATGTATGAATTTCAGAATTTGTAGAGATATTTAACTATTTATGCTAATTTATTTAAATTTGGTAAAATCATAGTAAACCGACTATTATGAGTTAATAACCCAAAATTTTATGAGATAATATAGATTTTAGAAAATTTGTTCTGATAAATTTTGGTAATTTTAATAAACATGTAGCTATTTCTGCTATTTTATATAAATCTTGTACAAATTCTAGAAAATTATCTGTAAATAACTATTAGTTGGTTATATGTTAATTTGGATTTTAAGGTGTTACTTCTATTAAAATTTGGTAATATATGGATGGTGGTAGCTACTATTTTGAAAGTATTACTTGATTTAGGAAATAAGTGCTGAAAATTTTAAAGAAATAAGATTTATTTCTAACATATAATTATTTTATAGGATTTTCACTGGAATAAATGTGAGATTCATATCCCCATTTTACACTTATAAGTTTTGTGGAAAAAAGCATATTGTTTTGTAATTGATGCTAATATAAATAAGATTTTTTGAGATGTATTGTCATTGTGCCATAAGCTATAACTATTAATTCGGATGAGGAACCGTCTGGTAATATAGGTAGCTACTTAGGAAAGTATTTTCTGCATCAACAGGGTGAGTGTTGTGATGCTATATTATCTGATTTTATGATTTATATTTGTGACAGTTATAAATCACCTGACATATAAGTAGGTTTTGTTGTAATCTTATTTATGTTGCATCAATATATTTTGTTTAGTCGTTAAACCTATGTTCTTACCAACATTATGTTGACTGTTTTAAGTATGCTTTTTCCGGTAACCAAAAATGACTAATAGTGTAATGTTTTCATTTGAATTATACAACGGATAGCGTGAAATAATAGGGAAGACATGGGTCAAAATAACTGTGAACGTGTTTGATCTTAGCATGACAGTGGATGCGCATATCCATTTTTACTGAAGGCTGAAGCAGTTACTAGCCACTTTTGTATTAGGGTTACTTGAAATTTTGTAAAAGTCTTTAAACAGACAAATTTTGTATGAATTATAAGTGTAACCCAAATATATGTATAAGAATTATGTGATGTTTTGCTAGATTGCTTGTTATAATTATTTTGTCTGTGATCAATGTGTTTTGAGCCAAAAAAATCACACCCAAGCATTTCACGTTTCCGTCGGAATGTGACAGAATGCCACAAAATTGCTCAAATTTAGGTCTTGGAATTTTCTTAGTGAAAATACTAGCCACCTGGAGTTTGAAAGAAGATTATTTAGTGTAAAAAACACTAAAGGAGATAAGTTCTCTAATAAAACAGTAGTACATTTTAATTTGATTGGTATGCCTAATCAAATTTTAAGTAAGGAATAACACACTTTTATTATCACAAGCAGAGCTGAATGATCTGGTGGTAATGCATGAATAAATTGCATAAGAGATAAGTTAGCCAAATGACATCTACAACAATTTTAACCATTGCCCGTTATTTAGAATCACAAATAGATTTGCAAACTACGGGTTGTTTTTTTGGCAATCCAAGAGACAAGATTACCACCAAGATATATAGAATTCCCAAAAGTGGATTGTTTGGTTTCAATACATTGAGCCAAGACTGCATCCGAATAACCCACGAGATGAGTATTGGACGGTTAGTTAAAGGGTAGACTATAGAAAATGGTACCTGTAACGTAGCACAAAAATCTTTAACAAGTTAAAAATAATGTGATGGGAGATTGAAGAAATTATCTTTCCTGATTTACAACATATGAAAGATCTAGACGTATGATTGTAAGATATTGCAGAGCACCTACCAGATAGTAGTATACCGTTGGATCATGAAAAGGAGTCCCATGAAAGGTGAATAAATTGATTGTGTGTACACGTATAGTCATAGGTTTAGTATCGAGAATGCCTACTCAATTTATATCATGAAAAGGTGTCTTAAAGTTTATTACTTGTCTTAATGATGAGTTTACTATCATAAATTTAGGTCCTCCCAACTATTTTTTAGTTCTTGAGGTTGCTTACTCCTTAAAAAGCTTGTCCTTAAGCAAAAAGCATGATAAGAAGTATGGGAATTAATGAAACTGATCATTTTCCATGTAAATTGTTTCAGTGAGATTTTTATTAAGAAAAGCATTCATAACATCAAGTTGATGTAAATCCTAATTTTGGATTGTAGCAAGAGCAAGAACCACACAAACTGTAAAGGCTACAATGGGGCTGAAAGTAAGAGATAAAACTTTGAGTAAAACCTTGAGTGACAAAGTGGGCTTTATAGTGATCAACTTCCTCATTACATTTATACTTAGGGAGCGTTTGGTTGAAAGGAATGTAATGAAATTGAATGGAATTGAGAAACTATTATAATTTTCAAGTAAAATTATGTTTGAGTGGGTAATAAAATGTAAAACCCAATGGAATGTTTCACCTCAAATTCCCTTGGTTGCGTGATTTCAAAATCCTTCCACCTAGAGAGGGAATTTGAAATCACACAACCAAGGGAATTTGAGGTGAACATTCCCTTGGGTTTTACATTTCATTACCCACTCAAACATAATTTT
>BJCN01312273.1:0-10352 GCA_018326445.1 Flaveria brownii
GCAAACCAATTTAGTTAAAAGGCTTAATTTGACTCAAACAAATCACAGATTGCATGTTTAATTTGAGAGTTTGGATAATTTGGCAAGTTTATTCAAATTCACATCTAATTGCAACTCAATGTTACAGTTTGGTTCAAAGGCTTAATTTGCCTAAAAATGTTGATTATTTACGCAGCGATTTTATGCAATTGCATTTGATTCGTTAATTTGATGTGATTGTATTTAAATTCACATTTGATCCACTACAATTGCTTATTTGATCCACTGCAACAACATATCATTTTGTTTGGTCCACTTCAATCCGTTTACACATTAGGCACAATAAATTTGCAAAATAATCTTTCATTTATGGAAAATGTTTGGATCACTGCTATTGATCTTTCTTTTATTTTAAGCAAACAAAGTCCCTTAGTAAAATTTTATTTAAACCTCAAGAATTGAAATTTACTCTTATTTTAATTATATTAATTTGTTATGCAGGTATGTGAATTTGACAGTACTTAAAAACACGAAGAGATGGTGGAGCGATGTGATTTTCCACAAGATATAGGTTTCTAGATTTGAAGTTTGAATTCTATTTGCAGAAAGTATGAAATTTTATCATGAGATTTATTGATGAATTAGTCTCCTTTTTATTGTTCTATTATATTCATTATGATTTGAACATTATAGCTCGACTTTGTTATGTTAAGTTAAATCTTGAAGTATATGATGAAAGGTTTGTCTTTATATCAGATCTTATATCTTTAATATATGTTTTTTGGGAGACATTGATACTGCATTACTTTGTCAAAAACACTAAATTGTGTAGGTAGATTATAATGATGCTACGAAAAAGAAAATTAACAAGTATTATACAATATATAACGTAAGGATTTAAAAGACTAAAAGAAAATGAGTATCGTGATATAAATTGCTCTCGCCGACGCATCGCGCGGGTTCCTTACTAGTTTAGCAATATGTCAATCTTGGCTCCGAGGTTCAAATGCTAGATGAATAACTATTAACTTATTATAATATTGTTCGAATGTGATGTAACCATCAATTGAAGATGAGAAATAACCAAAAGTAACCAAAATGAGTTCAAATCAAAATAAGAGGTTAAAAATGATGTATTTTTTAGATTAACTGTAAGTTATAGCCAATTTAGCCTCAACCTATCAAAATGGCACTTTAGCAATCTCCATTGATTAAAAATGGTTTTAAAATATCAACCACATCTAATTAGATGTGCTTAAGGTGCTTAAAATGAGATTAGATGCCATAGTAATGTAGTATGCAAGTGTTAGTTTTAAACGAGTCATATAAAGAATTGAAAATCTATATTTTTATAATAGATATTCAACTGAGATCAAACTTAATCTAACATGCAAGCATAATTAGAGTGTGTTTAGACGTTAAACTAGTAAACTGACCAAATGATAATGCAATATGAAAATGTTTAAACTAACAACTATATGGACTTTTAGAAAGTCAACAAGGTGGACAAAGATTCTCAAGTAGGAACTTCTAAGTTCTAACAATAAAAGGTGATTTCATATTACATCATAATAGGTTAAGGTTTTGTTGAATATCCGTGTTTAAAGAACACTATATGCTCAAAGGAATGTCAGAGTTTATATTAGTTATTATTTTGACTATTAACGTACAACTTTGATTACATGGTCATAACTAATGAGTTGTATGGTTATGGTTCAACCTCTTGTTTGATGTCAAAGAACATCACCAAATTGAGATCAAGATTCAAACCAAGAAAGCCCGATCAAGAGTTCAGTTTGATCCCGTTTGTTATCGTGAACAAGCCCCCACAGCCTGTAATCAAGAGCATAATTATGTGACCGCGGTGAAAGAAACGGTTTGGAGCGAAGGAAACCTGGAAGTGTTAATCAAGATAGGCTAAACATGCTGAATGCATTGAAAGCTTTTGGTCATCATATCCAATATCCATATAAATCTTATTAAACATATGATTCATTCAAATTCTATATACACTGTATTTCTTTTCTTTTATTGTCTTTAAAAATTTGCAAAAAAAAAAAAAAGAAAAAAGAAAACAAAAAAAAAAGAAATAAAAAACCCATCTCTCTTCTATAACAAGAAAGCTGACAAAAAGTCAAAAATCATCATTCTAATCCTATAAAAAATCAAGATCAAGAATGTATAAGTGTATAACTCAAGCTTGTGCTGTGCTAGGGCAATAGTTCCAGCTCAGCTTCATCTAAAATGATCACTGGATGCACTGCAGCACTGGTCAGATTTAGAGCTCTTCGTAGCTTTCTTGGGTCGAAAACTTCAACCTCGATTGCGAACACTGAACTAACTGGCCTATGATCAGACATACTTATCTCCGCTCGATTGTAATAAAGTTGTTTTATGCCTTTTCCCTTCCATAATATGCGATCACACCTGCATATTCGAGTTTATTTAGTAAATGAACTTGATGTAGACACTCGGTCAAAAAGACGACCTTTCAAACAGTAATTCTATGAATCTTGTAACAAATGACAATTATTGATCCCGAATTCCACTTTGTACAACTTTTTATGAATCACGTGTGGTTATATAAAATTTCACAAAATCTTAATATTTCACATCACAGTCTATAAGTTTGAAAAGTAATGCAATTGACCTTAAAAGTCAAAGCAAGTGCCTTGCAAGTTTGCAACTTTGTATTCACTATTCGGATTCTTGAGTATGTTTATTATTTTGAATGTGTGACCCATCATTTATTAGTTTTAATTTGTGGCTGCAAACTTCTTCAAGATAAAGAGACATGCTTTGACATTTGTGGTGAAATAGACAAATTTCACACCTAATATGTATGAATTTATAACAAATCTCAGTCACAAAAAGTTTCAGTATTATGACTTTTTTATGAACTTTTATTTTATATATAAATAATTTCACAACCTTCCTATAACCAAATATTAGGATGAAAATAGTATGTTTGACCCTAAAGGCAAGCCTACTGTTGCTGGTAGTGAGGAAGTACTATGTATACATCGAACAAGCCTCAAAATATTTCCATAAAGTTAAACACGTAAACGGATCATCGGTTATGAGTTATGAGGCCTGACTTCTGCATCTTGATACAGAAACATTTTGACTTTTGAGGTCCAAACATATTTCTTTCAAAGATATCTATTAGACATGTTGGTTTAGGGGCTTAATCCTAACAATCTTCCCTTTATCACATATGTTATGTACTTCAATAAAATAATAAGAAATCCTTCTCAACATATTAATCTCCAGATTAACATGTGAGTTTGAAAAGTACCTCCTTTGACCTCAAAGGTCAAACCCTACATTTTGATAATAAAACAGTGGAAGTACTTACCATGCTGGCGCTCTCCTCTTTTCCCCTTCTTTCGGATTTTCACCTACATATCGATCCGAATTTATTTCATACTTGTAAGTTGGTGGAAAGTTGATATGACCCTCTTTCCATCCGTCAAAAACATGCCCCCTTCTCAATTCCTTACAAAGCTACAACATGTAAAACACCCTACTTAGCAACATAAACTATTCACATGTATTTGGTCTCACCATACTAACAAGTGACAATTTCGACCTGTTTACTTAAAAGGAGTCTACAAGTAGGAAAACGGGTCAAACAAATCAAAAGTCTCCCAAAATATTCTCAAGTCTTTAATAAAACACCCTAAATCCGTTTATTGTAAAGGTTATGTTACTATTTTAATTATATAGCTTTTGTAACACAAATGGTTTATAAAATTAAGAAAATAGATCATTACCTGATCACTATAGAGCAGTTGGTCCCAATGCTTTATGGAAACAAGCTTTCTGACTTCTTCATCCTGCTTATTGATACGATAATTCAAGTCACCGAACCAGAATACCTGACTGTTTGACGAAACAGGAAAATTTTAAACATCATGAATTATTAAAATGACAGTAAAAGGTAGCAAAATCTATGCACATGATAATAAAAATCGTAGTTATTTCCAAAAATAACTTACTCATGACATGGGATTGTTTGAGGTTGATCAGGATCCAAAACAGTTGAGAAACGAGTACGTTTTAAGATCTCAGATACATTTGAATTACGTCTCTCTTCATCCCCAAACTTGTGCCCAGAAGTCAAATGAGAACAAACAAAGCATAGCCTTGTTTGATAAAGAGACATGCTAATGGACACCGATCCCTGAAACATAAAATAATAATCAATTTTGGCTTTTTGAATGAACCACATGGTCAAAAATCTTGGGCAGTCAGACTAATAATGAGTCAAAACAGGTTCTTGTTTCGGTACAGCTGGATTGGGTTGACCAAAAACGCTTTTAACTTACTGTAGCGTGTCAAACGCGAATACAAAGATTATTTACTTACAAGAAATTAAAGATTTTAAATAAAATGATTTTACACCATCCCAATTTACATGCTTGACTCATCAAACATAACATGAATCGACCCATTTGCAGCTTAATGGGACAAACTTGCTACCTCTAGTAGCGAGGTGACTTGTTCAACTATATGACCCAAGGAAGAGCCTAATTACCTTATTACCCATGTATCCCATAAGCCCGACCCCGACTGGCGAAACTTTTAAGTTGTTAATATGTCTTCTCAGCCTTTTCCGAACCCAAACTGAAATGTATATGCCCACCATCTGCTTACTAACAATTCTTACATACCTGATATATTTCCTCAAAAAATTAACCATTGTTGCATCTTGCAAAATAAACCCAACAATAAAAGGAAAATATATATAATCTTTACCTATGACTTGATTTTTCTTGACTGTCTAAAAAAGTTGATTTCTCATCCTCCATTACTGTTGGATCTTCAAAAAAATCATCTTCTTCTTCCAACACTTGTTCCGACACGTCATCAAGTGAGTTGACCATGTCCTTTCGCTCTTGGTGCTCTGTCCAGAGCAAACCCAAGTCACCTGAGCTATGGTGCACCCGTTTTAACCCACCACCAACGTCTAGTGGGGCCAACCAATCAGAACTTACTCTTGCAGAGCTAGTTAAACTTAGTACCCTTCTTAGCTTTGCACCAGAAGAAAGAACTTTTGGTGTAATATCCAAGGCTTTTTCAGGCCAATTCAATATATTAAGCACTTTTGTTTCTGGAACACTTATCTTGGTAAGGCCCGAATCACCATTGCTGTTCAAGATTGGAGAAGTTGGAGCGCTGTAGCTTTTATGTATGGCCACTTGCTCTGGTGATTTGTTCAAAGCTTTTCGAATTATCGATTCCCATTTTAATATAGGCCTTCGAGTTTCAGCACCCAAAACATTCCCAGCACTTAAAGGAACAACTTCCTGAAAACTGTAAAAGTAATTCTTGATTCAAATGAAGGTGCTTTATATATTTAAGTCAAACCAGTTGCTTGCAAGATTCAACGTTGTTCATATTAGAAAAACTTTAACCTTTTAGGAAAAAGTTACAAGATTTTTAAGGACGTAGTAACTGAATGAAACTAACTCAAAGAATTGGTTAATTCTGAAGTTATAATCTTATATGATTGGCATCAAAAGTTAAATTCTTACCCTAGAATGTAAATATCAGCTGGTTGCTGCATACAGAGCCACTCATCTATCTCAAGATCTTCATCAGGGATCCTTCCAGCTACATTCCAAGTTCCAATTGTCATCCTGAAATAAAAATAAAATAAAATAAATCAAACTTTAAGATGCTTCGACTTACAATAAAGCTAGAAAACAACAATTTTTGATATTTTAGAGCCAAACCTCACATCTTTGGTTTTAATATAATGAACACGCATTGTCTCCGATTTTCCCCTCTTATGTTTTATCAAACCTTTTGCAGGCACCTCTAAATTTACAAATTATCACATAATTAGACGAAAATCCCCTCAATACAAACCAAAAATGCAAAAGATGCAACATAAAAAAGGAAGCAAGATAAAAAAAAATACCATCATCAGAGAAATGACTTGTACATGAAGACATATTTCTCCGAGTTCTACGAGCATAATTTATTCTTTCTTCCTTAAGAGAGCAAACTGCGAGCAACAAAACATGAATGATGAGAAAAAAACATAAAGAGTTGTAGAAAGTTGAAACTTTTTTGAATCTTGAGGTTTTATAAGATAAGTTGTATACCATCATCTTCACTTTCTGTCTCTGTATCAACTTCATCTTCACTAAAGTCATTGTTTCTTGGCTGAATGTTTAACCATTTCTTCATCACCATTGATGGCCAAAATGCCTGCAAACAAACACACCCACCTAAAGTTCATAACTTTTGACCATTTTTCACCATGGAAAGTAATAAAGATTACTCAAAACATACCTCAGAACGCTTTCCTCTTCGGGTTCTCATCTTCTAATAAACAAAGCAAAACCAATTTATTTTGTGTAGTAGATTTTGCAAGCACTCAGAAAGGCGTCTGTGTGTATATATATAGGGAATCAATCCTTTATAATATATTAATATTAGGAGGGTCCACTGTTTGTTCTAATGCATCTTTCACCGTGCATTTTTTATCCAACGACTGAAAGAAGCACGCTAGGCATGCACAAGTTGGCCACCTATTTTATGATATCATGGTAATTGACCAATTCCATAAAGACCATAATGTCCCTGAACATCAAAGATTGTTGACAAATAGTAGTCAGATACTGTCAAACCTTTTGGTTATGGACAAGAGAAGTTCAGCATCGGCAACCTTCCGAGAAATCTTCACACATGTATTGTTATATCCAGAAACATAGTCGTGGGCTCCTAGTCACAAAGTAATGTGAAGCAAAACGGACAATATTAGTCTATACATAGAATGTTACATTTTTATTTCAAATGGATTAAGTAAAATGGTGGATGAATTTATATATTAGTGATCGTCATAGTTAAATACGAGAAAAAACATTATCAATTGAAAAGATGAATCTTTTCCAAACAAATTATTCCCAGATTGTTCATCCTTGCAAAAATTGAGTGTTCTTTTTATTGATTTGAGTTAACTTGCAGAAATTATTCTTATTTGTCATAAGAAGACAAATAAGAAGGTTCAAAAAATCAATAATTATATGTGGTGAAGTGAAGCTAAATAGAAAGGACATAAAACTTATGGTCAAATTTTACTAACAAACAACCTCAACTAGCATGAAAAGTCAAATCTGACCTCTCTACTCGGTTACATCTAATACTAAAATTATTAAAATATAATCTTGTTGAATACAGAAAAGAAAGCATCACAGAGGACACACGTCATGTTAAAAATAAAAAAAATAATAAACCAGGTATCACTTTCACTACAACTAATATACAGTACAATTGCATGATTGATGAAACACACCCTTAATTTTCATCAAGAGTATTAGCCCACTTAAAACATTGACCTTTTTAATAATTTTTATAATTGAAATTTGACCTGCATAAAGCATACAACTTTACAATCAAATCCATCGAATTTAAGAAACTTATCAAATGGGGATTATTTAATTGCTATAATTCAGTCTGTACGTACTGTTCTGCAAGATTAACAAAACACCGACTATTATCTTGATTATGGTCCCCAATCGAAGCTTATGTCAGATCATGGGTCACAGAGCTACTATAATAAGGTATATTTAACAGAAAATCAACATAAATGTTAAAAAATCCAATCAATTAGATTAAAAAAGCTTTTGATACGGACAAAGTTAGATATTAATGAATATTAATAGAATAATAGACCCCACTTGCAGTAAGAGCCATAGTTAGGCAAAAAAGTAAAACACCTAATTTCATACACCAACACGTTATCTATCATCATATCAATATTTAGTCAATTGGGTGTTCAAAAAGGTACCAAATTTCACAGCTGTATCATGTTTGGCACTTGCAGGCCGGTCTGGTCACACAGAAACACATAAAATGATAAAATGATCCCTTGAATTATAAAAGTAAAAGGACCCATATATGAATTGATTCATATGAGGAGCACTATATGTGGAGGGTAAAGATTGATTAAAAAGGGGTCTTTTTAAGAACCCTTTTCTTGTAATTAAAAAATAAAGTGTTTTTTGGTGTTGAAAATGGGTAAAACTTAGGCTAATTGATAATATCTTGAAATTGAAATCGAAAATGACATTCTTTTTGTACAAATCTGGAGCATTTCTTGAGATTTAAGTTTCAAACCCTAAAAATGGAGGGCGATTGGGGGATTGTACTGTAGCGATACATACTGACATACATAATGCAAATAAAAATAAAAAAGTAGGTATGATAAGAGCATACGAAAGTGGGTGCGAACAAAGGGTGGTTCTTTTTTGCTTTTTTCCATTAAATTGAATATACGAATAAGACGAATTTGCTAATCTTCTGCAGTGGTGTGATAGCAACCAGCAGGTAGTGGTGGTGGGGTTGGGTTGAGATGTGTGTTTTCTTTTTCCCCTTTTCATCTATTTTATTTTGAAATGGTGGTGGTGATGGTGGTGTTGGTGGTGGGGGAATGGTGGTTTCTGTGACATTTTCATCCATAGATAAAAGGGCGTACCTGGTGCTGCAAAGAGCTCCCGCGTTTTCGCAGGGTCCAGGGAGGGTCCGTCCCATTTAAGGGAAGATGTACGCGGTCTTTCCCCCACATTTTGTGGGGAGGCCGTTTCCACGGATCGAACCTGAGACCTTCGGTCCCTTAGGAACAGCTTTTACCGCTGCGCCAAGGCCCGCCCTCCATCCATAGATAAAAGAAAGAATAGAAAGGTTGAAAGTGGAATGAGGAGGCAGTAATATTTCGGTTATCTTGAAGTTGCAGCAAGAAATGATGATGATGATCTTTAGCTATTGTGATTCCTTATGGGCTTCTTCTTTATGTGATGGGGCTAATTTTATTCTTTACTTTTATAGGGAAAATAAGTTGATTACAAAAATAATCTTCTCTAGGATGACACTAGTCACACATTTTGAATCTATGTTTAAAAGGTTATAGTCTTAGACTATGTGTTAGATTTTGTAATAATTAAGATCTTTAACACTAATTGTCGATGAAAATATTTGTAAAGTTTTTCATATTGATTTACTTGTTTTGTTAGACATTAAAAGATTATAAACTACATACATGCCACTAACCTTGTCACCTTCTCTCGTACGTGCATGTACCACACCACCTCCACCAGCAGCTTTAACCATAGGGCCATCATTCGTTCGGCGTACCGTTGTGATCATCTTATCCCTTCTTCTTTTTCGCTCTCCGCTTCTTACTGTTTGATTCAACTTCAAATACACATTGGGCTACTTGTGTTTTAGTACTATTTAGTTCTATTAAACTGTCAATATTGTTATGGTGATAAAACCCAAAATTAGACAGATTAATCATTGACAACTGTTCAATTTGGGTTACAAATATTGATATGTATGATATTGTATGGTGGTGGTGTTAAATTGATATCCGGCGAGGAAACAACCCAAAATCACCTCTCATATATGTTATTTTGTGAAATATATTTTCTGACCAAAATCAGCACCTCTAATATTCTAATTTGATGTCTCGTCAGCTTCTTCATTATAGAATGTAGTTGTTCTCATTGGTTTCACAGTTTGTCAATAGATAGAGCTAGGGTGGAGAAAAGGTTGGTCCTTTATGGATCCCACTAGAAAACAAATTAAAGAGAACTATAAGGGAGATGAAACAAGGGATAGAGGGTTGGGTTTTATTTCTTAAATTATTTGTAGTCATTGTGATGAGTAAATTATTATGTCTTGCCACACCAAGATTTAAGGACACCAACTTTATAAACATAGAGATATAAAAACCCTAATCTTTATAAATCATTGTTGTTATAACAATGTTACAGAATTCATTGTTCTTAATACAAGTTTAGAACACAAGACAGTATTTTTGTGCGCAAGGAGTGTTTGTTCTTTCAACACCTATCTTGCTATCAAAATTAAAGCTACAAGATCCATTATAATACAAGATATAGTTTTAAGCATGATTTGTATCAAAAGCATTGTACTCCACGTAGGAAAATCTACACATCCAAAGAAGGGTCTTCACAAATCATTGTATACACTAACATTACGCACTTGACTGCTACTTGATTATCTTACTAAGTTTTACACTAATCATTTATAATTTCGTGCCATACATATTACGATCCAACATTCATAATGCATGCATAATTTGATCAAACCATACATATACCTATAGCTCGAATGCTATCTATAAATTTCCTTTATGCATTAATAGAATTTAATATGACTTCATGTTGTTTTAAAATATTTAAAATATTTTCTTATTTCCGAAACATAAGCGTATTGACCTTATATGCAAAATAACAATTTAAAACTTGTAAGATAATCCGACGACATTTACACTTGGCTTTTTAACCTTGTTATCGCTGAACATAGGTTTCACACTAACACTAGTATGATACCAG
>BJCN01312280.1:0-14546 GCA_018326445.1 Flaveria brownii
TCGTTTTGGCGAGGCAATCTATCTTTTGCAGCCACGACACATCATTTCTGAGCCTTCTAATACCGATTTATATCGTTGTGTGGTGTCGTAATCGATTTTTTCCCGCCGCGAAGCGCGGTCGGATACCACCTAGTTAAAATAAAACATGAAGTTGAGTGATTTAATAAAAATACTTTTAAACTTGGTTACTATTTCTATAAAATTATTTTTTCCCTCTTGTTTAGTACATATATGAAAAGGACTAAGCCATAGTAGTAGGATCTTCCGATCCTCATTTGTTCTCGTGACCAATCCTGAGTAAGATCTAAATCTTAACAAGTATGAATTATTATCCACCTTCAAAAGCTTTTATGAACTTATGATATAGTATTTTTATAATTTAATTGTGTAGCCATCTATTTTTAATTATCGATTTTGTTTTCACAACATTATCTATGATCCAACGTTCTTTAACAACAAACTCGCTTATTTAGATTTACGCTTTTGTCTTGAACCAGATAAATATGAATCGAGATATTTGTTACAAATAGTTACATGGTTTTGTAATTATACACCTTTGTAGTTTCCTTTTTCTTTAAGGAAACATAAAAGTTTATCAAAACAAAAACACATAGAACAATACATTAGCTTGGAGCTGAACCTTAAAAAACAAACAGATACTGAGTGAATAGAATATAAATGACTTAGTCTCCTATAAACTAGTCTTGCACTAATCCATCCATTTCAATGACTTGAACTTGGATGTACTTTGGACCAAAAATACCCGATGATCTTTATTTTCTGATGGAATTTTAGTAATATTGGGTTATATATATATATATTCATATTATATTATTTATAAATTAAATCTATTAGTTAAAGTTTAGACTAATTAGGAAACCTGAAATAAACTCAAGGGTATAAAATGAATATGTATATTTGTTAAATTTTTTGATTGACAGTTTTATGAGATTCATGAGAATTCAATTGTTTACACACAATCTACAGAGAAAAAGAAAGGGCACTCTCAAGGCACAAAACTTCATCAATTCTATTCAGGTTATTGTTTCTACTTTTTGATCTTTATCCAAATAAATCAATTGTAAGTGCACAAATGGTTTAATATGAAAAAGTAATCGATTTCAAGAACATCCTAGTGATTTAATTTCAATTTCAAATTATTTATCAAATTAGGGTTTAATGAATTTGTAGAAATTTTCCCTTCATAATTTCAACAAAGATTAAACCATATTTTTCAACCAAGTTAATCGAGTTTTGACCCGTTTTCAATTTTCCTTTACAATTTCCCAGATTCTTGAATCCTAAGAGATTCTTCATCCTAATATGGCTATCCAATTGAATCAAACTTAACTCCTTTTTTTAGTATTTCAAGGTACGCTTAAAGTCCTTCCATAATGGAGACAATTTGTCAATGATGTTAGAGATTTCAATTGCACATCCATGTGCATCTTATGTTGTTCAAATTGACCAAGAATATGTTGCAACTCGTTAATCCATAGTTGGCCTATTATCAGTTCATATTGTACGAATTGAAGTTACTTACAAGAAACTTTTTATTAGATGCATCTTTGGCCATATATTTGGTTTCCAAAGAATCCTACAAATTCTTGGCAGACTCGACATTTTGATATAAATCAAAGAGTGCAGCACACATTCTATTTAAAATATGCCCACGACATATGTAGTCATCATTTTCCCAATTCAATCGCCTTCTATGTTGATTAAGAGTTTTCCTCTTCAGTTACCTTAAGCATTACAGTGGTCAAGACATACATAACTTTTAAAGTTTTTAAGAGAAAATGCATTTTTTCTTTCATATTCTAAAGTCTTGTCCCTCAACTTTTTCAAGTTTTGAGAACTTGCTAGACATATCCTTAATCAATTCCCCCTAGCCATCTGAATTGAATTGATTTAAATTAAAGAAATCATTCAGATTCAAAGTTTAACTCACTGTTAAAAGTATTCAATCTAAGTTGAATATTTGTTTCAACAAGTGATATTAAAACAATCAAAATTCAATATTCAGATCAATTATAGCCCCCTGTTGAAATCATTTTAATATTCCGATTATACGTTTTTAAAACATAAATGTTAAATAATTCAATCGAATCTTGGATTAATGATTTAGAAGTTTATTGTACCAAATTTGAACCAATTAATGACTTCCAATCCATTACCCACAAAGTTGTTTTAATAATCACCAAATTCAACCAAATGTCAATAGAAGTTACTAATTGAATTGAATTTCGATCCAATCAAAATCAATTTAGATTCATCTGCAAAATTTATATCAATAACAAATAATCATAATAATTAATACCAAAACAAATGTTTTAATCTTATAGAGTAATCGATTTAAAAAGTGATTTAATTTCAATTCCAAGTTATTTATCAAATTATGGACTGATGAATTTATAAAAATTTTCCCTTTCATAATTTCAACATTTCCTCCACTAGATTACCGATATGAAACTTTTCCCTTATTACCAATTTATTTCGGGCTCTTCATAACGACTAGCATGTTATAAGGATCACAGTTTGCACCATATATCCTAATTTCCTTATCAATATATTAATCTATATATTAAAGTTTAATATTATTAAAAAAAATCAAATATACCATTTTAATCACTTGATCAAGGAACACTTAAATTACAAAATACTACAATTATTTAAAATATTAACTAGTTTTCCTTCTATTTGATAATATCCATGTTTTTTATTAATTTTTTTAATCGGCTTAACATGACAAATGAAAAATGAGAGAATCGTAATATAAAATCACAAGATACAAATACTCCCTTGTCACATATCATATATGCTATAATTCATCAAAGTTACATACAAACTAACCTTAATCTTGAAAATATTTTACACTCACATAATGACTCAATAGCTAGAGAACCTGAGCTTTCTAACTATTATATTTGTCTTTTCATCACAAACTAACCATTATCATAATTAAAGATCACCATACTTCGCAATTTGGTGTCTAAGATTGACAATTTTTGCAAGAGGTTCACTATATTACAACAAACAATGATTTGAACCATTGCGTGGGTTCAAAAAGTCAATCGCTCATAAAAAATTCGAATATAGTATATATTAGCTAGCACAAATCACTTCAATTCCTCACACCCGAAAGTTTTTCCCGGTGAAGGTTTGACCGAACTGCCAATTTGATGGTGCAATGTTCCAGGAGGTGGAGGTGCGCCTGTCACTCCCTGTAACCCTAAAGGATAGTGACTGACCAGTGAGAACAGCATTCGACTGCCAGTTTTGACCCCAGTTACGACTCATACTCATCCAGTTCGTCTTTGCGCCTTTGACCCAAACCTTTTGAATGTCACCCGCACCCGCGACATTGCTAATCAAAACCAAGTTGAAGTAACGGAAACCGTTAATTGTAAACCTGATCCCTCCTGCTTTCCTGCAAGGGACTCTGCGGTAATAAATCATAAACACAAAGGTCAGATTCATCAAATAGGAATTGTGTCATGTACATACATTCTCTACCGCAACTAACGGAGTTGATTTTATATTTTTGTACATCAACGAGCATTAAGTTGCTGACATTGTACAACAAAAGGTGCTATGGGACCACAGAGTTTACTCTTATCACGTGACATTGTCGTGCTAGATGTGATGAAATTTGGTACACCCACTAAACTTGTGGAATTTTCTAATATGTTTAAAAAAATCACGGTGATAACTTTTTAGGTACTTATTAAACAAGAATTTACGGTTATAGCTGTAATATAATCAAAATGAAGAATATTTAGTACTAAAGAATTATGTACGAGTGATATATTATTATCTTCTTAATAAAGAGTGTGTGATTTAACAACACCTTTTAATAAATGGAAGTCAAAATAAAGTTGCAACATCTTTTATATATAATATAAAAATGTAATACATGTTTATCCATGTGTGTTTCTTTTAGAATATTTCAGGGGCATAAAAGTCCAATATCCGTTATAAGAAATACATTATATGAGCCTTTTTGTCATTTCGGTGGAAAACTAACAATTTTTTTATTTAAGAAAGCATTTTGGTCTCATCAGTGTAAAAGATGATAATATTCTTATGTAATAAGACCGTATGTAATTGTAAACGTTTTTAAGGGGCATTTTACGTTATATTAGTGTCAACTCAGTATCACTTTTTGTTAAAAATTTTGTAATGGTTAACATGCACCCTTCAATCATTATCAAATTATAAAATTTATGACAAATTATGACGTTATGATAAAAACATCCCCATCTACAGCGTCTTATGTAAGAATGTTTTAAAATGCTAAAAAGTCTTTTAATGCCCCCATAGTGCCCTCATTATGTTTGGTCTAATATATCAATGTATACTTTAGTGACGACATTAATGATCGTCTCTATAAAAATTATTTATTACTACCTGTACTTTTATAAGTTGAAGTTGATTAATGATAAGTGGTTTTACGCTTAAAAGAATTGACGTTAACAGCATAGTTACTTATCTAAACTCTTGTTCCAGAGCTAAGATCCTTAACTCCAAGGTAATACTACCATCATAACCTAAACATCATGCATAAAACATTGTACAATTCTCTGAAACTAGGAATTTCAGCTCTGGAAAACTTCCAACCAAAAAAACAACAAAAAAAGGCGGGAGATAGAACTAACCGGCGATAAGCCACCGGAACAATTCCGGCACGATACTCAGCAATCTTAAGAAACATCGGCATTGCGAGATCGAAATGCGTACGAGGCGGGTTACACCACCCGCCATTATCGTTCGGTAGCGCGTAATTCGGGGGGCAAAAATTGGTGGCAGTGATGAAGATTGAGGGACTTCCGGCGTGACACCACTGCGGGTTGTTGGCACACTTGATCTCGAAGCATGCACCGCAGCTGAACCCGTTGTTGAACAACGCGGTGCTCAGGGCCGCGGTGTTGACACCGTAGCCCTGGCTGTATAGGTTTCCGTATCCACAAGCACCACCTGTTGTTGTATAAGATGTTATGATCATGAAGATATTATAATTATAAGATATTATGATTGAGGTGATTTTATGTTATAAATATGGTGTACCCATTGTGCCGGAGGCGTCGCTGCCGCCATAGAATGTCGCGTGAGCGCTTTGCCAAGCGCTGCCCGCGTAGTTGCCCGGGATTCTGGCTCGGGCAACTGAAAATATGGAGATGATGAGGAAGACGAGCGCGTTGGCGGTCGCCATGAGGTTGTGTGAAGAGAGGAGTGAAGAGGAAGAGGAGGGGTGTGGGGTACTTATGGTAGGAACTAATGGACGTCATGAGGGTAGTTATGTAAATTTGATTTTAATCAGACATTCTGATGGTAAAATATGTAATATGTCTTTTTTACTTGATATTTGTACAAGGGATTTTGTATAAGAGATTTTTGTCTAAGAGATTAAAGGGCGTACCTGATGCTGCAAAGAGCTCCCGCGTTTTCGCAGGGTCCAGGGAGGGTCCGTCCCATTTAAGGGAAAATGTACGCGGTCTTTCCCCCACATTTTTATGGAGAGGCCGTTTCCACGGATCGAACCTGAGACCTTCGGTCCCTTAGGAACAGCTTTTACCGCTGCGCCAAGGCCCGCCCTCTTTTGTCTAAGAGATTGAGAGTTTAAATTCTGAAATGTGTAAATACTGATGGTTAGTAAGAGTAAATAAATGAAAAGTTTTAAAAGGATTATGTAAATTCTGTTTATCAAATAATTGCGTTGTGGTCTAGTGGTATTGGTTTAGTTTCCTTCACAAACATGGTGTGAGTTTATATATGTATAATTAATTGTTGATTGAGTGGTATCTGGGTGTAAAAAGTTTGCTTTAAGAAACTGTTTTCACGTAAAATTAGTGAATTAAACTCGTATGGATGATTAAGGAGATTGTGTGGGGCCGTTAAAAAAGTTGATTGTTTACATTGTGAATTTGTGATTTGATTTTTTATTTGTATATTTAAACACTAGTTTTAGAAAACTCGTGTATTACACATGTTGAATAAAAAAAATATTAATATAATAAAACTTGTGGAAAATAAAATGATATTTTAAAATAGGATATGACTGAAATTACATATAAGTAAGTACTATAACTAATAAAACAGTGATATCAACATTTTATAACTTTGTTTTTAATTTTTTAAAAAAATAATATTTTGTTCTAAAACAAACCGTATAAAAATATTATTTTTTAAAATATTTTATTATCATAACTTCTAAATTAAATTATTTTTAGTTTTTAAATAATTTAATTTTTAAACATAGTAATTTTATAATATATCATATTTTTAACAAGGTTTGATATTTTAGAAAAAAATATTACTTATAAAAATTTATTTATTTTTAAATAACATTAATAACAAATATTTTTCTTAATTTATAAAAAAATATTTTACTTTAAAAAAATATTAAATAATATTATTAGTAATTAAGCTAATTATTTAATAGGAGAGAGAGGCGGGAAAATTTTGGTGAGGAGAATTATGGTGGTGACATGTGTCATACCAAATTACTCTTTTATTATAATAGATAGATAGTATTCGATTCCATGTATTAATAATAACTTCATCTCGTGATGTTAATAGCTTTGCAATTTGCATCACACTGGACATATGTTTTTTATTTATTATTATTTATAAGATCGTACAAAGTACAAACAAAAAAACGGGAAACTTTCACATTCTAACAATAAATATGCCCTAGTAATGATATCAGACCTAAAGCCTGAAATAGTACCGGTAAGAGGCCGACACAAACTTGTCATATACGGTCTAGGTTACGATCTTTATTTTAAAATAAAACTATAACTGTTCGCTCGAAATTAGATAAAGAAACCTTACTTGACGTTATTGCCAAATTGGCTCGTATAAATTTAGATATGATAATAACTTGATCTACCAATTTCAATTTTAGTTGAGCTGTCAATAGATGATTTCGAGTCTAAGTCTAGCTTACTCATATACTTTTGAGCTCAAATCCGAGTTATACCTGGCTCATAAGTCATAATCATGCCTATGTAAAACCAGTATCTGGTCCGGTCTAATGCTAACCCGGAAAATCAGATGGAACCGTCTTACTTTGTTTTTTTTGATAATTTCATGCAAATAAATTAAGCTGTTGAATGTTATGTGTTACATGTATTGTTTTGATGTTATGTTGAAAGTAAACAAGAAACAAAAATGACATTTGGGAATTGTATTATTACAATTTAGGACACATAAAATACCTTTTATACTTTTGTAAAACGTTTGACGAAATTTGACTGTGCCTTATTTGCCATCAAAGGTACACAATATGGTTGTCGGTTTAAAAGTAGACTTATTTATTAGGGATGTTTAGTTAGGAGAAATGTACGTTTGCTTTGAATGTTCGTAATGGAACTTTATGGGGCATAATTATAAAGGTGAGTGAATAATAAAAGCATTAAATTCAAATAAGAATTATAAAAGTAAAAGTTGTTTCTTGCTTTTTTTTGAACGGCTGCTTAGTTGTTAGTTGTTAGTATCGCCAAAGTTAGTAATATTCGCCCATGCCAAGATTTGAACCTTGGACCTCCAAGAGAGGCAAAGCCTCCCACCCTATAATCAAGTCCTAGATCAACCGGTTTAGGATGACGCACCCTATAATTTTCCAAAGTGAAGGTCATGAGTTGGAGTCTCACTAGGTGCAATATGCTTCAAGTGGTCATGATTTGATGTATTTGGAGAACAAGGAACGACATAATAATATAATATTAACAACAAGCAAGAGTGTGTAAAGAAAACGTGCAATACTTATGAATAAATAATAGGTTTGGATCACATAACTTAGACCGTCTGGCTAGAGCTATAAAATCTATTCGCTGTTAGAAAAAAATACGAGTTTAATCATTGTATTTTCTTGTAATTATGACACTTCTAAGCATCTAGAATGTGCATTTCACGTATTAAATGTGGTACAACTTACTAATCTTCCGTATGTTTTTAGTCAAAATTAGAAGACGAGAATTATAGTCAAAATGAAAAGTCATTACGTGATCACCGGCCGTGATTAAAGGGTCGTGGGATGTGAGATGGATACAACAATAATACAATTATTACTCCACTTTTGAGAAAGTCATATATAAATGTTCCTCGCTAAATTAAAATAGAAAAAAAAATAAAATTATATTCAAATATTAGATTCGTCATACTAAACCAAAAAATTATTTAAATACTATTTTTGTCCAATAAATTTTATATTTTTTGTCATTTTTGATGAATCCATTTATCTTTAATTAGTAACTAGAGTTTTTATTATGAAAATTAATACGTACCTCTAAATTCTATAGATAACCCTACATGTAACACCATCCCTACTTTTGGATAATTCAAAACTCATATTTCAAAACATGTTGACAAAATTTACTTTCTTTATTTAATGTTCTAACTAACGCTATCAGCGATAAAATTTGATGAGTTAGATTGCCAACGACCTTTTAATCTTGTAGTTTAGTCGATGTTTCATGACAAAACAACTCTTGGTATATTCGTTAGTTTTGACACATTTATTTCATGATGAGGCATGCACACGAAGGTTTTCTAATCATGCTAAAAAGTCGGACCACCCGCATGCTGCTTGTATTTTTATTTCACCCTTCTTATGATGAATTTTGATAATGCAATAGGTAAACAATCACCGTAAAAAGGGTAAACAAGATATTGTGGTTATTTTGTCACATCAATGTGTAACATTGATATGTTGTTTAATACTCTCCCCATGTGCACTTGGACAAAACCTATAGCTAGAAAAGACCCCCACCCTTACTTCAATTTAAAGGCATAGCCCCACATGAAGAAGTGCATGGGTAAACTAGGTAACTTGCAATGATAACTAGTTAATTTTAAGAAAGCAAATCTCAACTCTCAACTTTTTTTTCAACACTATGCTTAATATTTTGCATTAATAGATAGTCTTATACAAATAATAATAATAATAATAAACTATGCTTGTAAAAGATCAGATTCTTTTGGCTTTTTAAAAAGAGTGATATCTGGTAAATTTTATTAATAAAAAGATAAAAAGGATACAAAGTTAGAGTGTATTAGGGCTTTTCGTGAGACAACCCTCGAGACGAGACCGAATCCCAAATGAGAACTGTTTTGTTCACCTAACATTATACTTGCAAGAATTTAAACCATGTTACCGCAAAACTTGTTTTTATATACAATCCCCATTTACAGACGCCTCTATGGCTCTATAGTCCACACATCAATAAGCAAATGAAACAATCTATTAAGTCAAAATTTTGGTATAGGTTAGATGGGCCCAATAGATGAGCTGGCCCATACACCATTTTGCAATGCTAAACTTGAGCCCAAATTCAAATCGACCCAAGTTCAACTTACATCACTTAACACAGTTAACAATACAAGAAATAAAACTCGTCAAGAGGTCAGCACATGAGAGATGGGCTGCCAGAATGCATATTTGCTTCAAAATTGTTACCGTTGACTTTGACTCTTCAGTCAAAACAAACGTTGCTTCAAAATATGTTTTCTTTTAGATCCTCTCGGAACCGAAATGGGGGATGATGAGTGACCTTTTACATACAGCTGTGTGTGTTTATATACATTAAAAAAGTAAAAAAACCATCAAAGTAACATAAGAAATCATCAAAGTAAACTTTTCACATGTTTTGAAATTTCTTATTTGTTTAACTACACATGTGTAGATAGTATAATCTAGATATGATCTACACATGTGTAGATTAGAAATCCGTTTTACTATTTTCTTTTGTGATTTTCAAAAAGAGATGATTAAATATTATACTTTAATCATATTTTATATAAAACATAAAAAAGTTATGTATTGATATGAGTTCTTATAGTTTTTAAGTTATTTATGAATTCTCAAATGATCCAACCCTACTAACATATTACATATCGTTATTATTATTTTAGGTTTATATTATACTAACAACATTTTTTTAACTTAACTTCTCAACTTTGTAAACTTTTAAGTTTTTAACCTACAAAGCTTTCAACTTAATTCCTCATGTTTCTAAAGCTTCAACTTGACCCTCTGTACTAATATAATATACACTTTTAACCTATTATCTATTTACTAATTTGATTTTTATAGTAACTTTATTTATTAACCTTTTTTAAAATACTAGTTTGTTGTGTTTACTTTTTTTGGCAACCCACTATAAATTTGTTAAAAACGATGTATAAAAATAGGTTATTTTTTGAGTATCATAAGTTATATCAACTTTCTTTTTTATTTATTTTCGATCTATGGACTGAATCGCTGCAATCATACATTTCTTTTACGTATTTAACTATAATAATATCATTGTCGTAACACACGCACTTAATTTCTAGTTATATATAAAAAAATAACATATGTCAAAGTAGGGATGGAATTCCACAACCTAACTCTACAAACATGGGGAGCACCACTAAAAGCCGAGGATAAAACTCGAAAATCACACCATCCCATAGAAGAACCTAAATACGGAAAACAAGAAAAAAGAAAGGAAATAAAAATCAACAAATTATCACAAATGAACCACCAAGAAGCAAGTATATAACTATTCTTAAGCTAAACCATATATTCATAAAGAGTTATAAACTCTCATCACTTATAAAGAATATTACAATATCTTGTCATGTTGATATCACTAGATTAAATGTCATATTTGATAAACATCTTCTACTAACGTTTTAGTGTTTTTTAATTGCTGTATAGTTTTCCAAATAGTTAAACCAAAAATTATAGTATAAAAGACTTAATAAAAATAAATAATATTAAATTTTGATTATTTTTATAATTGAAAAAAATCAAATTACTGTGATACTGAATAAACACGGAAGCAAAGATACGTGTTTTTCTAATCGTGGTATTCCAGTGTTTGTTCCAATATAATTTATACACAATAAAATAGTGCTGCAACAGGTAGCGTTTGTAGTCCAACGGTTAGGATAATTGCCTTCCAAGCAATAGACCCGGGTTCGACTCCCGGCAAACGCATCATTGCTTTTTCTAAAATTTTAATATAACTTATTAAATGAAACGACATATCACTTGCAATTCAAAGCCTGATTATAGAAAGTAATACAGACTAAAATAATATAAAATTTTCTTTAAAAATCAATGTTTTTAGGTAAATAAGTCATTGACTCTTGTTAAAAATGGCATTGTAACATTTTTTTTACTTCCTCGTTTAGCACATTTTAGTCAACAGTATATATAATTTTTTTATCGATATTTGTAGTCGGGTAAGAAGCAAGTTTTATAACAAAAAAGCCTTTTTAAAAGGACCTTAAAATATGATTTATTTTAAGCCTCATAAAATGTTGAAATGTCATGTTTTATGTTGTTTATATAAAAACGATTGAAGTTATGATGGTGTGTGTTGCTCCAAATTCCTCATCTAGAGATGAGTTGAAGAAAGAGCAGTGCAAGAGAGTGACTCATCCAGTTCAGGTTCATTCCATTGATGATGTAGTTTTATTTTCCTTCCTCTTGAGTCCTATAGGCTGCAACCAAAGATAACTCGTTAGAGGGCCCTGGAGCTTGAGCTCCGAGGGCACTCTGATGCTCAAGTCAGTATATTTATAAGATGTGTCAAACATAATCATAGATGTGTGAGGATGAGAATGAAGACGGTGAGTATGAGATGTTAAAGCTAAAATGATTAGGTGAATGGTATTCTCTAAGAGAGTATAGAGTCAGGAGTCATCCTCTATTGTATGGTATGAGGAGTGGTATTTATAGTGTTTGTGATATTGAACTTCTCAAATAGTGATTCTATTCTAAGTAGTCCTTGGTCAACCATCTAAACTGAGCTTACTCGATTAGAGGGTTCTATGCCCATTTGGTGCAAAGGGTTTTTGTATGATTTAAATGAATCTTGTCTCTTATAGTTGACTTCCCTTTCTGTTGTGACAGATATCCCTTTGCCAGTGATGTCTTTGTTCTTCTACAGGATTTGGCCTCTTATTCCTTGTTGTTTTATGATCTAATCATATTCTTCGACAACCAATGAGAACCAACCTTGCCCGTTAAGTTTTATACTCCTTCTACCTGCTCTTTGAATTTCTAAGCGTCGGGCCTGTATGTTCCTCCTTCCTTTGTTTTTCTAGTTTTTGGTCTTCCTCCAGCCATGGTTGGAGGTTTCACTGCTTTCCTTCATGGCTTCTTTCCTGAGCCGCAGCTGACACCTACCCACTATACATCATGCTCTAGTATTGGTTTGAACCGCAGTTCATTATTGCCTAACCTGATCAATCACGAGGCATTGTGGAGCCTGCCTTTGATGTCAGTTGGAGCCGCGGCTTAGGGTGTATTCTTGGGCCGCGACTGGGGCTTAACGTTTGCTAAGTTAGTCGATTCTTGGGGGGTACTCCTTCGAGCCGTGGCTTGGGGTATGATCCTGGGCTACGACTGGGACTTAATATTTATTATCAACTTGCACCTTAACTGATATTTGGGGTGGTACCCCATCATGTCCCCCCAGTCCAATGTTATGGTTTTCACCATAGCATTGGAATAAAAATAATATGTTCTTTTTATGGTTGTTATTTTTTACTTCGTACTTTATTCACACTAGTTTCATCAATTATTATTGTTGAACAAAGCAACACTGAACTCTTTTTGATGAGTTTGATACATTTATCTTTTCTGTGATGAACACCATTGCTGCTATGTCTAATTCGAGTCTTCAAGATCCCCATGTTTACTTATGCTTTTTTTTTACCTTGATTGTTTTTTGAACTTTTTGCTGATCGAACTCTTGTCATTTGGTGTTCTTTTGAATTGACTTTTGTCATTCGTGTTTGGACTAAAGTACGGAGATTGCAAGTAGTGGTATATATTTTTAGGATTAGTAATTACCTGTTAAACGTCTGAACACGCCTTGAGTTGTTATGACGTCGATCTCGACTAGTATGCCAAGATCATCATCTCAACCGCGGCTTGCAACACGTAGGATTTCAGCCAAAGCTATTAGCTGGAGGTGTGATTGGTGCCAAGTTGTGATTTTTTTGTAAAGAATTATGATTGAAATCAACATAGTGACTTGTGTTGCGATAGTGATTTATATCACCATATCTCATTTTTTTATGTTTTCTTGGAGATCATATCCTATTTATATCCAACACTTGAAGATCACATATCTTTTTCTTCTTCTTCTTCACTTTCTTTTCTATTTCTTTAAGACACTATTTCTTTAAGCTTGAAATGTATGCCAAAACTTGACATTTGAAGAGACATTACTTGGATGTGTTTAAGGATTGACCCGTAGCTGATATGGACATCCGTCGTGTTGCGACTAGTTAGGTTTCCTCATGCTTGTACAATCATGTGATAGTTGTTTTCCGGCTAAATAACCTCTTTGCATTATCTGCCCAAATATAGGTAAGTATTTTAATTGATTTCAATACTGTTCACTCAAACATAATTGAGCCACTAATCAGCTTGTAGTGCTTTCTACGCAGACATGGTAGGATGGTTTGGCTAATTCAGATATGGTTGCGAAATTGGCATTGATATTATTTTCTCAAGCATAGTTTATTCAAATGATTTCAATTTAACGACTCAAACATGGTTAAGTGATTCAGATGACTTCAAACTTATCTCCCCAAAAAATAGTTGGGTGATTTAATTATTTCCATGGTTATTGACTTAGACCTGGGTGAGCTTTTTGATTGCGTTATCTAGCCAAGCATCATTGGGTGATTCGATTGGTTTCATGATGACTAGCTCAAGCATGGTCAAGCCATTTGTTTGCTTTGACATCATCTACCCAAGCTTGGTTACTTGCTTGATGTCATGGTTATTAACTCAAACATGATTAAGTTACTTGGTTGCTTGTAACATCATCTTTTCAAGCTCGATTACTTGCTTGATTTTATGGTTACTAAAATCAAACATGATTGAGTTACTTGGTTACTTGTAACATCATTTACCCAAGCTTGGTTACTTGCTTGATTTCACGGTTACTAAACTTTAACATGATTGAGTTACCTGGTTGCTTGTAACATTATATACCCCAGCTTGGTTACTTGCTTGATTTCACGGTTACTAAACTTTAACATGATTGAGTTAATACTTGGTTGCTTGTAACATCATGTACTCAAGCTTGGTTACTTGCTTGATTTAATGGTTACTTAACTTGAACATGATTGTTTACTTGGTTGCTTGTAACATCATGTACTCAAGCTTGGTTACTTGCTTGATTTAATGGTCACTACAATCAAATCATGATTGAGTTACTTTTATTATGCTTAACACTATCTACCCAAGTGTGCTTGGGTGATTTAATTAATAGTCATATATAGTTGTCCATCGCTTGATGAATAGTCTAGGCTTAATGTTGTACACCTTGTAAACACATGAAACTGGGTCATTCGCAGGAGCATATGCGAATGAGAGTCAGTCGTACGACTGAGCCATGCAAATTGACCAGTCGTGCGACTGAGAGATGGGATTGGGGCATTCGTAAGACTGAACCATAAGAATGGTCCAGTCGTACGATTGAACCATACACATGGTCCAGTCGTACGATTGGACCATACGCATGGTCCAA
>BJCN01312290.1:0-26576 GCA_018326445.1 Flaveria brownii
ATACCCCTCCCAGACCCTGCTCCTCAGCGGGAGACACTGGGTATGTTTGTTTGTTTGTTTGTTTGTTTATCGTGGTGCAGCAAGAGATAGTCAACCGTGTCATTGTCTACAGCTGAATCCGAATACAGAGCAGCTACTATAGCGGGGTCAAGAGCTGGAGTGGTTGATTAAACTGCTAAGAGATTTGAATCAGGAAGTGGACGAGCCTGTTGAGCTGTTTTGTGATAACAGACCTGCAGTTCAATTAGCAGAGAATCCCACATTTCACGCGAGAACAAAGCACATTGAAGTGGATCATCATTTTATTTGAGAGAAAGTTCTAAAGGGTGAGATTGATCTCAAGTATGTGGATACCAATAAACAAGTTGCCGATGTGTTTACTAAGAGGTTACCACTGCACAAACTAAAGCTGTTTCGTGAACATTTGGAAATGGAGGAATCTGGTGTTGGAGGGGAATGTTAAAGTGACAACACCAGGTTAACGTGGAATGTCCAGCTCATCTTTCCACCTTTGAGTGTGGACCAAGTTTGAAAGTTTTATTTTGTTTTATTTAGTCATGTTTTCAATTAAATAAAAGACCTAGTCTATGGTAATGGATAGTGGAGTAGTGATTTTCTAATTTCTAGGTAGTAGTTGATTAGTGATTAGTCGGGGGTCTCTCCGGAAGCAGTCTCTCTATCTCCCAAGATAGAGGAAAGACTTGCCACCACCTACCCCTCCCAGACCCTTCTCTTGAGTGGGGCTTACTGGATATGTTTGTTTGTTTGTTTGTTTAGTTGATTAGTGGTTTATGCTTTTATTTCAAGTATTTAATCCTTCTTGTGCGTTGAAGTTCATTATCCTGATAACGAGCAATCTTTTGGCTCAAGTACTTGTGTGTTTCTAGTTTATATTGTGAGTTATTTGAGCGTAAATTGAGTGATATACTCTTGTCAAAGTTAACACTTAACACCTTCAGTCCTTGCAATAGTGGACTCATCACCTTGTTTTCTGTCCAAAGGCATCATTTTTAATGGCTTTCTTAAGTGGTTTTTTATTTCTATCAAATTAGATCATACATCCTCTAGTTCTTCTTACCACTTTTGAAGACCGAAACGAAGTGAAGTAGGTTTTCAGTTTAGTCTTCCCATGTTCGATAAAAACATTAATCAGTTCGTTATCCTTTACCAAGTTAATAACATCTCCATCATTTCCTAAAGATCGTAAACCAAAAATTACGTCGCTAGCAAGGATTTTAATATGATAATACATTGGGTTACCGTCTTAAATAATCCCTAAATCCTACATTATAAAATCCATTTTATGAATAGAAAACTAATAGGTCTATGAATTCAATAATGTTCACAGTAACAAAGTGTATCTCCCACCATGGAAGTTTTTAAAGCACCCAACATAATTATTCTTCATCAAAAACAAATGAAAACAGACGACATTAGAACGCAAAAGAAACCAAAGCATTTCTAAAATTTTGAATATTGGAAGGAAAAAATATGGATCAAGTATATCGTATGATTACCCTGGTTCAAAATTTGTGTGTGCATCCTTGAATATATACCAACTCCAGACCAGTGTGTGTAGTGCGTTGTTAAATGTGAATGTGTGTGATTAGGGTTTCAGACGGGTACCACTTGACAGAAACTGTAGCCATAATATTTCACAGTCAAGCACAAAAGCCGAAATTTTAACACATCTTAGTTTGATTGATTCTTTTGTTATATAAAGAATAAAACTTAAAAACGTAAACAATTAAGGAGTTGGCCATAAAAGATGAGGAAATGATAGTCAAAATTTTACTAGTCCAACAAGACACTAGCCAAAGCAATGTACATACAAGTCCCCACCCCAAATCACCACATCTCAAACGCAAACAAACAAGTCTCCCAAATGAACCACCTCACCGTTAACCTTAACTTTTAAGGTTCACATGCTACTTACATTATATAAAATTATACATAAGCATGCCATGTATCACTTCAGCAGCTGTCATCCTCAAGACTTGACTAATTACACTCTTTCCATATGTACCCTTCAACCACGTCCATTACCCATTCAAATCTGATATCAGACTCAAGACCTCATTATCCGTGAAATTCGATTCAACCGCAACCTCCATGGCTGTTTTACCTGCACCATTTACAGCTTGCGGGTCCGCCCCTCTGCAATTTATAAACAAAGCAATTAGTGCCTTCTCTTGAGGTTTGATTATTGATAAACAAAACAACTAGTACCTTGAAAGAAGCAGCTTTGCACATGCAGCCTTGCCTCTGAGGATGCAATGGTGAAGTGGTGTGTAGCCTCTGGAGCTGACAATGTTTATAGACGCCCCATATTGTAAAAGTAGCTCGACCATACCAACATCTGCAGTTTCACAAGCAAGATGGAGAAGGGTGCACCCATCCAAACCATCCCCATGTGCTTCACTTGTGCCTGCCACCATTGAATGATCACCCGTGGGTGCCGTCTGCTCTTGCAACAGCATTGCTTTAGCTAGGGTTAGTGAAGAATTACATGATCCACGTTCATAAACATGATTTACGTCTGCTTCAAAGTTTACAATCAAACGGTATACAGATTTCTTGTCATTTGCACCAACAGCTTCCCATATATGTTGTGCCACTAAACTATGATCCTTTGGCTTCCTAACAAATGCTTTTAGAGCATACTGCACAAACAGTAGAGTTTATAATCACGAAACACCCAAAGTCGAATAGTTAAAAAAATTATAATGACAGCAGTAAGCTAAACCTTTGCATGAATGAACTTCTCCTTCACAGCTATGGAATCAGAATGACTAGGTTTGGAGAAATAAAGGAGCTGGGGCTTATCAGACTTGTAAAACCTTCAAAAGAAAAAAAAATAAATTTTACCACATTTTCATCTTGTTAGGAAAAAGAAGAAAATAAGTAGCTGAATTTTACCCTGTTGGAACAAGTTCCGTCTTATAGGCACTTTTGGACTGCAACAACTCCTCCCAAACTGAATTAGCAAAGGCATTCCCCAAAGACTGAAACAATGTAATCACAGATGGCTCCCATACTTTTACATCAAGTGTCAATGACCGTACCTGCAATCAAAATTTTCCATCAATATAAAATGATTGAATGAGACCTAACGTAAGCACAATAAAGGTATACCTTTGATATGTGAACGCCGAGGTTACGGTGCACACCAGAACATTCAATGCAGACAAGAACTCCTAGATTTAAGCAAGCCCAATCTGGATCAGGGGCCCCACAGTCAGCGCACTTGTCGTTTCCACAAACCCTACGGAGCACATCAATGGGTTTTGGACCAGGTTGTAGGTGATGTGAAATTCTTGATAGGCGGCCCGGGTTAGGGTAGGCAGGTCTCTCAGATGTGTGAAATTCCTCAACAGCTGTGTTGTGATCAAAATCAGAACTTTCAAAAGAACTACTATCACTGGCGGATCGATGATGGCTACTCCCCATAGGACTACCCGACAAACACTAAAAAATTAACATTAAACAAATGTCACTTTCAGTAACAACTAAAAATATTAACATCTCAAGTTGATTTTGATTACTCTTACCCTCTCAGTAACCTGAGAGCTCAATAATGAAGCAATAACCCCTGTTATCTTTTCTATCCAATCCATTTGATCCAGAGTGCTTTCTGCCTGCAAGTCATGAAACAACGTCAGGTGGTTAAAATGTGCCATCTGGTATCAACATCAGTGAGATTACTATAAGTAGGTTGCCTGCAAAGTGTAATTTTTTGTTGGTGAAATAATCCGGAAGCAAAATCTGAGATCAGATTGGTCAGCATCAACTTTAATTGTTGATGTTAAGAGGTTCACAGTGTGATGAGCAACGGATTTTTCATCATGAACTCCACCTCCACCATGGTGATGAGTAGAAAGCCAACGACTTAGCAACCCATGACCCAGTTCAGAACTATTTCTCTGGGCAGAAATTTGAGTGCCGGAACCCTATAAAATTAAATATTAATAATAATCATATATCAAAGCCAGTAAAAAATATACTTACAGAGGGTTTGCTGCTTTGTTTGCGATAGTAGTACAACATTCCGCGGCTATCAAGAACAAAAAATCTTCTTTTCCAGTCCCCCCTCAAGTTTGAGGAGCGTTTTGAAAGATACCCTTGCCGAATAGTTTGAACCTGATATGTTATATAGTCAGGTTTTTTGGCATAAACCCTATACCAGATATGAAAGAAGGTAAGACTGAAAAGATGGCCTAAGGAGTTGATACCTTCCCTTTTGAAGCAGATTGCATGACTGCCTCGATCATTTTATGGGAACTTCTACCAATAGCTTGAATCCCATCTCCATTTGGTGATCCATTTGAACCATTTGAAGACCATCTACTTTCTCTATCAATCTGTCTTTTATATTCTTGCATTCTTTCATTTAGGGCTGCTTGCTCGTAATTTGATCTTTCTCGAGATTGCTGAGCGTATGTTAAGACCTGTGTGTAATATTGATGTTTGATGATAATATTACTATTATTGTATCTTCAACAAGTCCAGTAAACATCCTTTCAAGTAAACTAAAAAAACCTGATTAATATATGGCTCCATCTGATGCAAAAGCTCATATCCCTGCAGGATACAGACAAACAACGATTTAGAAAGATCAGTGTCATACGCATAACTAAGATCTTTTACATATAAATATAACCAAATCCTCAAAATTTATCACCTGTTTAAAGTAGCGAAGATGAGCATCCATTGTACCACTAACTGCTTCCAGAAATTCAAATCTCTTTTTTGCTTCGACATTGGAAAGTGCAGTGACCTGTGTGTACACGTCTCAATTATAAAAGAACTTATACTGCTAGCAAAATATGAATAGTTTCATATGTCTTCACAGATTCTAACCAGATTGAAACGAGCTTGCTCAAAAGAAGCCCTAGCATTATGAAGGTCCTGGACATTTGCCTTTATTTGTTAGGGTTTACAGAGCAAAAACTTGAATAGACACAAGAAAGCAAAATAAAATGGTGAATACCTCCTCCAAGACTATAGCTATATCACTTTTGGTGCCTTTCTTCAAGGACAGAAATTTCTCCCGAGCCTGTAATATATGGATTGTCATCAAAGAAAATTATATATATTTAAAGAAGTTTCTGGCTCAATCTATCTTGATAGTGTATTAAAACATGACCATTTCAGATGTTCAAAAAACAAAATTTCTACCATTCTGAATTCATAAGATGCTAGAGACCATATTGCAAACCTTACAATTTTAGCTAATACCTAAACTATTTTGGAATGGGATAATAGTAACTGTAATAAAGCATGATAGTTCATGATTGCCAATAACTGTTCCTTTCAGACACAATGCAATGATAAGTTATCTGTAGCTCAACACACACACAAAAAAAAAAAGTATATCATAATGGTAGAGATTGTCATTTCCCTCAATTTACATTCCATGTTATTTTGTGTACACAACACCAAGTGGACCAAAAAACATAAAAACAGACCTGGTCATATAAAAGACTGGCCTTGTCAAACCGCTTCCGTGCTTCCTGTACCAATAATCAATGGACTGTTGAAGTTCAAATTGAACTATATAACTGATATCTAGAAAGCAATACCGTATGAAGTCATGAGTGACTTGAAATTCAGGATGCCTATATATGCACTGTAGCTTACTGTTAGCGAGAAATTTATTGAACTTTAAATATAACACACAACCTTTATGGCACTTAATGGTGCTGCATGTTAGTGGCCACTTTCATAGGATCTATGAAAAAGAACATCCTAATAGATGTAGAAGAGAGGCATATATAGAGAAACAATTTACCTTGACGTTAAGCATGTCTATATTGACAAACTGCAGTAATCGGTCATTCAGTATATGCTCAACCTGCTAGTCCAATAAAAAAACATAAGAACTGCATGCATCCATATAAAAGTGGGAAGTTAAGATGCATAGCTTAATAAAAAACGAGAATATTTTTACTTGGTCAATAAATTAAATAACATTAACAAATTTATTGAAAGGATAATAAAAAGCATGAACAACTTTCATACACAACACATAACACATGTATCAGTAAATGATAACTGCATAGTCCTTGTATTGATTAAGTACTCTGCTTAGAAGAACAAATGACCTGAGATCGAAGGACTTCCTTATATGTTCCAATCTCCCGCAGTGCAATTGTAAATTTCGTCATAACAGGTCCTACAAGTGGATACACAGATTCATCAGTGACGATAAAAATCACAGATATTAACTATCAATAAAGCTAAACAAATTTGTATATGCCGATATTAGACTACTATAAATGAAGGCTAGATAAAACTTCACTCTGACTGTTTGTAAATTATTTGCTTAAATTATCGCAGTGTCTGATTGTCTCACATGGAAGCATGAATATGTATAATTAAAAGCAGATGTAGTCTCTACTTAATTTGTAAAGCCATGCAAAATAGATGCTCAGACTAAAGAAACTACAAACTTCCACACCATGTTAAGGATGCAATGGACTGATATACATCTCCATAAGGTAGGTTTCAGAACCAAGTATTTGTCAGAAATACCTCCAAAGGCGACACTAATGGGATCATTATGTCCACCACCAAAAGTTTCAAGAGTACTGGCAAAAGCGATGTCCCCATCATATCCTTCACCAAGCCCTTCACTGCATATATATGAAGATATTTATAGCATATTGCATGAAACCAAATAAGAAGGAAAGAAAACACAGAACAGTTTCACGAATAAAGGAAATTAAGGAAAAACGTGTTAAATGCTAAATCAAAACTCACGTGTATTTTCGACATCCTTTGTAGAACTTTAAACTTCTTTCCCTCAGCAGTTCAGCACTTTCCTCTAAACTCTGCATCTGTTACGTAAAGTTTGGCTTTATTATAATAACAAGCTCAGAGAAATACATAGCCTTTTAAGCAACATAAACTTCCAAGAAACTTAAGAAGTGTGAACAGAGACGATAAATGAGGGGTACAAAGAGATAGAACTTTCATTATTCATTTGATACAGATTGGGTTTTAAGCTGTATGGGGGCTGTTCCGTCTCTAGAGTGGGGCTCGGTACTCAAATCCATGGGGGAATGGGACAATCATTCAATGGCTTCAATCAGATGCAAATAGACATTGAAATTCCTAATAGTGTAGTGTTCATGTGAAACTAGAAAGGAATGGTCCTGCATTATTTGGAATGCAAATACACATTGAAATTCCTAATAGTGTAGTGTTCATGTAAAACTAGAAAGGAACGGTCCTGCATTATTTGGCATGGTTAGGATTCAGTCTTAATCCATAAGCTTGGATGTTTGGAATCATGACCACAAAGTCGCAATTTGATCATTTGTCACGAAGGAATGGCCACACTTGCTGCATTAAACGTACTGGTATGCGACTTTTTAATACATTATACATATAAATCGTTTTGGCCATCCTGCTAGTAAAATAGTATTCATATTTATTTGATTTATTGCTCTAACTTTGCACTAACATAACATCTACCAATTTCAACTTTTAGACCTGAATGTGACGATGACATTAGGTCTACTGGTTAAATAGATAATACACTTAGATGCCATGCTACTTAACACTTACGCCCTGTTAGATATTCAAAATTAACCACGCGGCAACGCGCGTGGGTTCCATCCCTAGTTAAAAATTAAAGTTTGTAAAATTATCAAAAATATGGGTTAAATAAATAAAATTAAAGTTTCTTAATTATAAAATAATATTTTAAGATAATATATAATTATAATTATGTATAAGTAATTAAGAATATCTAACTTTTTAAACTTTTTTTTGTTTTTTTTCTCAAATAAAAACATTTATTTCAAAACAAACACTTTCATTTTAAATTTTATTATTATAACGCTCAACTTCAATTGTTTTTTGTTTATAAAAAATTTTACTTTTTTAAAACATCAATTTAAAATTATTGTATTTTTAAAAAGTTTGATGTGTTAGGAAAAATTTTATATTATGAAATATAATTTCTTATAAAATGACATTCATAAAAATATATATTTATTAATTTATTTAACTATTATTTGTAATCTAAAACAGAATTAAATAAAAATATTAGTAATTAATGTCAATATTTAATAAGAGGAGTAAACGGAAAATTTTTGGAGGTAAGGGATGTGATGTTGTTACGCGACCTTTTTGGTTGTTTTTTATTAGAATATAAATAGTGATTGAACTAAAATCAGTTTAATATAATAAAATTGTAATTAGATGTTATTTGATTAAAAGTATGATATACTATATCAGGAAGTTATATTTTTAATGTTCTATAAACATTACTTTTCAGTTAACTACTTTAACAACTCCTAAGTTATTGTGTAACTAAACACATTGCAGGAAATTGTAAAGTAAACTCATTTTATCATGAATTTAACACTCTATAATAGCAGAATAACTTGTATAATAGTTTCTTGAGTGTATACTGTGTATTACACGGGAGGTCTTAAGGTATTTTAACATACCACGTGTTTTTTTCTTAATAATGAACTTTGAACCTCTTATTTATAGGGATTTGATCTAATTACATGTTTTTTTTAATTTTACTTGAATCATCATATGTGTTTTAAGATATCTAAAAGATCTTGAAAAATCTTAGCCACCATGAGGTAACCAGATATCTCATCATTACTTGAACAAAAATCAGCACATCAATATCTTTGTTAGTTTTAGAAGGGATACTTTTTGATTTTACTCAACTCTCAAACGACCAAAAAGTAACATATTCTTGTAAGTACGTCTGTATCGTCAGATTATACACTTTCTAATAATTATATCTTTACTAACACTAGAAAACTCGTCTACTACACAGGTTGGATAATTAAAAAATATAAATCATAAATATGTATATATATTTATAATTATTAAAATGACTTATTATTTATGAAATATAGTCATGGTTTCCTTTAATTTACAAATGTAAAATGAATTAGAAAACATTGAATTCTTTATTTGAATAAACAAAAATTAAAAAGATAGTCATGAAGTAAGAATGATTAGCTTGTCCGTTGCCTTAATTACTAATTGACATAAAATGGGTGAAAATAGTTTGAGCCGGAAAACCAAAACTTTGATAGATTTTTTTATTAAAATAGAAAGATTAGTTAGATATTTAACTTAACTCTTTTTTTTAAGTATAAACAAAATAAAAATATGAAATCATTTTGATGTATTAAACTAAAACAAAAAAGAAGGAAATTGTGGTGGGAAAGAAATGGCGCTTAAAATGAAGGCCCCACAAACATAACAGAATAAACGGGGTTCTCCTCATTTGCCGTTTATCCTCTCATTCTCTCACTAGAATTCAATTCTTCATTCATTCATTCATTCATCTGCAATTTCATTTACAGATTTCGACATTATTGTTTGTTTCTGATCATCGATCTGTTGGAGCTGTCGTTAATCCATGTCGTTGTCCGATTCCGAAACCTCCTCTCATGGAGGAGATCATAAGATGTTTCGTCAAGTCACCCGTGATCGTAAGTTCCTAAATATCAACAATATCATCCTTTGATTTGTATATATATGTGTATACAATGTATGATCTATGGACTATGATGCTCTTATGTTCATTAATCATTAGCTTTGCGATTTATATATATGTTGCTTTGATGAACTCGATCTTAATGATCAGGAATTTATTTGACATGCATCAAATTCAGATCTGAAGTTTTATACTAATGATAAAACTGTAATACGTTGTTTTATATCAAAAGGAATGTAAGGAGAGCTTTAAGAATGAGGATCATACATCAGTTGACTGATTAGTGTGTTAAGAACTCTAAATATAGCATACAATGTTGGATTCTCATTTTAGTCTCCTGTGAAAAGACTTAGCTTAGTATTATGATCGAGGGGAACATGAACATCAAGCATTTAAGTGCTGTTTTGGAACATCAGTAGCATAGATAATAAATTGTTGTGTAGACCATACTTCGTGGCCTAAATAATATATAGTGAATGAGACCCATGTCCTTGATATTTACTAGAGAAGTTCTTTGTCAAAATGTTATATATTTCTATGATGGTTGCAGCAGAAGTGTTACCTATGCCTAGCAAAGAGGACCACACAAGTCATGTTGTACATGATTTTATGTGTGTTCAGAGGATGATGATATCATTGACATAAATAAATATATGGGTCGTGTTTGGGGTTCTTAAATTTAACTTGTCAAATCAAAGCCTGCCAACTGACACCATTGCCACCTCTAGATTATATATCAGCCTGTTCTTTATTAAGAATTCACAAATTGGATTTTACTAATCTAAACTACGACCCATTAACTAATAATAATCCATACCGTTAGTAGTGCATGTTTGTTCCTTAGACAATTATTAAGGTTTCATTGCCTTAAACCCTTGATGTAGTCTCCTAACTAGTATTTCCCATGTAGAATTGCTGATATTCAACAAATGAGTGAACTGTTTCTTAGAAGTGGTATATGATAGATTTTATGTAGTTCATGTTCCTGGCTGTTTTTTGTCTTTTGCTAGGCACATTGTTCAAATAATTTGTGTTTAAGCCATGTTGGTATACCAAACCTCCTTTAAGTTACAAGCCATCTTAACTTAGCCTTTCTTTTCATTCTTATCTCCTTCGTTCATTTTGTTTGCTTTAGTTTTCCTTGTTGTACGTACATCTAATGCCTTTTGCTTGATCCGGTACTTTTACTCTATAATAACGAATAGTCTATGTCATTTCTCATTTACAATGTGGAAAGTGATCATCGTTTTGTAGGGTTGCTATATGAAATGCTCAAATCATCCTCAAAATCAAGTTGGAAGGTACGTATTTGATGATTTTGCATGAGATGTATTCAATGAAAGTTACAATCACTACTTGAGATTCATTAATAACCGACTAACACTGTAACTTCTTGAAAGACTTTTGCCTGTTGTAAATAATGTTGATTTATTTTACATCATGCTATCATTTCTTGAGAAAGTATAATGGTTTATAATTTTTTTATGGATCTCTGTATGATATTTTGCAGGTACTTATCATGGATAAAGTGACTATGAAAGTTATGTCTGCTTCATGCAAAATGGCAGATATAACAGATCAAGGAGTTTCATGTAAGAATGTAAAGCTCAGTACTAATGTGTGATTGTTGTTATAAAATAACCACTTAACTATGAATTGAACACTCTTATCACGTGTCAAAAATGCTGAAGATGTATATTTTCATGTTTCTTGAATCGGCTGTCAATCCTGATAGTTTGATATTCTGATCGTAGTCATGCCTTAGCTTTTAGTAATTGGCAACTTTAAATATAAATGTGAAAGCAGGGTAATGAGAATTCTGTTACTTACATTATAACATCTAAGGTTTACATTTTCTAATATCCGAAAATGTTAGCAATCAGACTGTATTGCATGCAAACCGGTAGATATCAGTTTTTGAAATCACATGGTATGTAATATCAAAATGAACAATTTCTATGTCATGACAGATGCTCACTAATACACAACTTACACCTGCTGACATATCTTACCTATGAAATCCCCTTTATTATTACACTAGTTATGTTCTTATTTATTGTTATCATACGCTAGAAGGTATTTATGTGTGACATCTGAGGGTATCTTTGTGTAATATCTTACTCTATATATTGAGGCATGAACACAATCGATATACAATTACTCTTCCTGATTTAACTTTATTAATGACATGAATTTAGTTCAGTCAATAGTTCTTTTTCATATAAACATTTCCAAAACTTAAGCCGATTTTGATCTCAATTGACCTTGTTATGCAGTGGTGGAACAACTTTTCAAAAGAAGGGAGCCTATGCCCAATATGGATGCCATATATTACATTCAGCCAATTTATGAAAAGTATAATTTCACCCGTGTCATATAACAAACTTTAATTTTTAATAGCTCGTAAGGAGACTAAGATTTAATCTTTTCTGTCTCCCATTTGCAGCCTTATCATGTTTATATCTGACATGTCGGGGAGAGAACCTTTGTATAAGAAGTATGTTAAGACCTGGGTTCACTTACAATGAGGTCTTGTTTATTCTATTTATTTTCTTATGGTTAATTTTGTTTAGTTTCTTCCTTCTGTTGCAGAGCATTTGTTTATTTTAGTTCTCCAATCCCAAAGGATTTTATTAGTAGAATCAAGGGCGATACAAGTGTTGTACCACGCATCGGTGCATTGAGAGAGGTTATATTACCATCATATTCTTTTCAGATTATGATAATTCTTTTCCTGTAAAAACCAAGTGGTGACGTATGATCCGGTTTTCACTCTATTTAATTGCAGATGAACTTGGAGTACTTTCCTATAGACAATCAGGTAATATTAACCCTTCAAATATTATTATTAATTCCTTGTTTATGGTTTGATGTTCTTATTTTTGGCAGAAATTATGTGTTCCATATCTATTCTTTTATGATATAAAGCACAAAGTATGATAAACTCTTCCCATGACATAATTTTATTTATTCCTGACCATTTGAACATTGTCCGTGTTTCATCATAGGCATTTGTAACTGATCATGAAAGAGCATTAGAAGAGTTATATGGTGACACTGCTGAGAATTCCCGTGAATTTGATGTTTGCTTAAATACAATGGCTACTCGCATTGCCACTGTTTTTGCTTCACTTAAGGTAAAAGGCTATATATATGAACCTTGCATGTGTTTCACCGTAGGCATTTGTAAAAATATTATTGTTTAATTAAAAAAAATCATATTTGAATAGTTTGTTGAATGTTTGTGTTCTTTCAGGAGCATCCTGTTGTAAGATACCGTGTAAAGGGCGCATCTGAATCTCCAGAGTCAACATTCCGTGATCAAGTTCCTAAAAAGCTAGCTTCAGCTATATGTGACTACATTAATACATATAAAACTACCATTCCTAAGTTTCCACAAACTGAAACATGCGAGTTGCTAATTGTTGATAGATCTGTTGATTTGGTAATTCCACTTCTCTTTTTATACTCTTTTCAATTTCATAATTTGTGAAAGTTTACTGTTTGTATAACAATACACAAGTTTGAGTTCAGGTTGCACCAGTCATCCATGAATGGACTTATGATGCGATGTGCCATGATCTAATAGACTTGGATGGAAACAAATATGTTATGGAGGTACCCTTTGTTTCGAAGATCACTTTCTGAGTTGCCTAAAAATAATAATTATTTAGCATCTGTGAATCGCAAGAATTTTGCATTCAGATCCCTAGTAAATCTGGTGGTGATCCGGAGATGAAAGAGTTCCTTTTGGAAGATCATGATTCAGTTTGGCTTGAAATGCGCCATTTGCATATAGCTGATGTACAGTCTCTACCTTTCTTTCTTTTTTCTTTTTTTTTTTAAATTCTACAAATTCTAATGCCTTTTCATCTGATGGCATATCAGGCTAGTGAAAAATTGAGTGATAAGATGGACAATTTGATGTCAAAAAACAAAGCTGCACAACTGCAACAAAAGTGTGTACTGTCGATCAATGAACACATTACCTCACTCTTCTTTTTCAAATAGATTTCTCTTCTGCTGCATATAGATACATATATGTATACATATCTACTTACATACATGCATGCATATATATACACATGCATACGTACATATTTGTGTGTGTGTGTGTTTCTCACATTACAGCTTTGACATGGATGCAGAGATAGTAGTGAATTATCTACCAGAGATATACAGAAAATGGTTCAAGCTTTGCCTGAATATAACCAACAAATGGAAAAACTCTCACTCCATGTTGAGGTTTGTTTCTGTTAGTATTTCTTCTTCCTCGTAGTCTTCTCAGCTGTCTTAAATAATCTAACTTATCTCTTTAAGTGCTTGTGGATGATTGATAACATGCCTATAAATCAGATTGCTGGAAAAATTAATGCAAAAATAAGTGAAGATGGGCTTAGAGATCTAGGTCAAATTGAGCAGGATCTCGTCTTTGGTGATGCAGGAAACAAAGAACTCACTGAATATTTACAGGAAAATGAGGTAAGTTATTGGCTCGACAAACTTCTGTTAAGATGTTAGGATCGATTTTATATAGAGAAAGAAATACAGAGAGTGTTTCAACTCAAATCATAGACGATTTATTCATGGTTCAATAACTCCCTTTTAACAGACCGAACCCAACGACTTAACTACCATGGTTAAGTTCGTTTACTCACATTTACTATAATGGCTAGCTAAGATTAGACCTCATATTTTTCTGTGGCTAAGAGTTTTTAATAATACCTCTTACAGGATGGTAATGATGAAAATAAGTTGAGATTGCTGATGATTTATGCATTAGCTGATCCTGAAAATTTTGAGGGCGACAAAGGAAAAAAGCTTATGGAGGTAGCATTTTTATTAATTTCCACTTTCTGTCAATAAAAAGACATTGTTTTACTGTTTGGTAGCCTTTTAATAGTCATTAAGAGACTACCTCTTAATGATTCATAACTTCTGAGTGGTTAAGAATAACTCTGATGAATGGTAAAAAGGTACCATTAAGATTTAACCTCTTAACTATTTAGCATTAGAGTTACATCTTAACCATTCAGAGGTTATGAATCATTAAGAGGTAGCCTCTTAATGATCATTAAGAGGCTACCAAACAACCCTTTACTCTTACTCTAATGAAAGCTTTTTTGTCTCTAAATTTTGATGTTTTACAGTTAGCAAACTTGCCCCCTGAGGATATGAGGATAATAGAAAACATGAGATTGCTTGAAGGACCAACAAAAAAAGTGAAACAAGAAAAAAGAGGGGGTTTCCTCAAGTTTGATAAAAAGGTGATTTTGTAATGTGTATATGAGAATTATTTGATTCTTACATCATGGTATGAAGTTGTGAAAATTGTTGTATTCTCTTCGGTTAACATAAGACGAAAACTGCACTAAGAAAGGATAGACAAGGAGAAGAAGAAACCTGGGCACTCTTCCGATTTTTCCCCGTGGTAGAGGTACTGTTTATAGCTTCTGAAGTTATTTTTTGTACAAACACGTATAACCATTCTGTGACTACTTAAGGTGGTATTACTGGGACACATCAATGGTAATGATTTAAGCTATTCTGTAATGACTCAGGAGTTGCTTGAAAAGATTGAAAAACATGATTTGCCAAAGGATGAGTTCCAATGCATGAATGAACCGAGTGGCCTTTTAGGGGTTGCTAGTCATGGAGCAAAGGGTGCTGCCCAACAATCAAGGAGATCAAGGAGGACACAGGCACATGGAAAGTATGCTTCTGATGATGGATATACAAGGTATCTTTTCCAATTTCTACTCACTTATAAAATCATACTTATAGGTGACCATTTAGGACCCATGTTCTTGTGAATAAGTCATTCCAGTTACTTTTTATTTATAACAAGTAAGATTTAAAAAAGAAAAAAAAATGAAAAAGAAAAGCCACCTTACGAATAAAAAACTGATGCTGGACTTAGCTCCCAATCATTTAGTAAAATGGTTCGATTATTATTCATACAATATACTTTCTTTGGCATGCTATTTATTCAGAGAAGTAATTTTTTGGACATAAGTTTTTTTTGTCTAAAGTAACCTCTTAGGACACTTTCCCAACCTGGCCAGCCACACCTAATTTTGCAGCTTTAGTCATAAGAAGCTTGATTGTGTGTTTTAATAAGATGGAACTATGCATGTTTTCTTACTCTAACCAATTCTCCAACTGAACTTGCAGTGACTCGGTGCTAAAAACTGCCGCTACGGATTTAAAACACATGGGTCAGCGAATTTTTGTTTTCATTATTGGTGGCGCCACCAGATCCGAGGTAAACATTTTAAGGCTATGATCTGTGCCACTGCCATCTGTGTACTCCAGCTTGGTTTTCATTGTTCTAAAGATTCTTCATTGTTTATTTGCAGCTGCGGGTTTGTCACAAGCTTACTTCAAAACTAAGGAGGGAGGTTGTGCTGGGTACAACTAGTATAGATGATCCACCACAATACATCACAGTATTAACCTTTCACTCCTTTTTCCTCTTTACTTGCATGTTTTCTGAGCCACTACCTTCTGCATTCTGAGCCGACCCAATTGAACCCAAGTCCATTCTGGCTGATTACCCGGCCTGCCCGTATTGCCATCACAACTTATCGGGTCACTAATACTGCATAACTTTTATGTGTTGCAGAAAGTGAAGATGCTTTGCTTTCCATGAGAGAGTTTGATTGTTGATAACCAGATACGGCTTATTGTTTCTCGTGGAGCTAAGGTTTTCAAGGGTGTTGTGGATCGTGTCGGGCTAGTTCTGTTACGATCTTGCTGGTCTCTTCTTATATGGTGTTCATATAGTACAATTTTGTATATTATCAATTAGCAAAAGATAAAATAAGTCAATGCAAAAGTTCTACATTGCAGATGCAGTCATGCAGATGAGAAAAATAATGTTTATTTATTTATGAGAGACTTGGCTGTAGGTGCATTAGTTGTGGTAATTGTTGTTTCTTCTTCTATTTCCATGATTTAATGATAATTGAGATTATAATTCAAGTTCAGGATCGAGCGCATTTAAGCTCGGCTTGATTCGAGCTTCAGGGAGACGACCTGGAGTAGCACAGGCGCGCCTTGGCTTGTTTTCACTCTAGTAAATAATTATAAATAGTATATTATATTGTTGATATAATGACTAAAAAGTTTATATAAACATTTAAAAGGTTTGCAGAATTCTTTAATCGAGTTCAGACTATCAAGTTGCTCCACTTGTTTGTTCTATTGATAACAATTATGGCTAAGGGTTTTTCAAACAGACACCCTGAAAGCTTCCTTGTGTATAACAAACAAACAAACATACTCAGTGTATCCCGCTGAAAAGCTTCCTTGTGTATACAAAGGCTAAAAAAATTAGTAAGTGAATATGTTAAAGAGGTTTTAAAAATAATCCCTTAACCCATCATATTAAGATCCTTTTTATTCTCAAACATCTAAAATTCACCACTCTGACTAAAATTAGTTGATCAATGAACAAAGTTATAGAAGAACGAAAAATACCTCGAATTTAATCTTCACTCAATGAAACATTCATTTTTGTAGCAGCTCTTGTCCAATCACGCACACTTGCAGTCGTGCAGTTCTCAAGTTGGAAGCTATGGTAGGGGCACTAGCATGCAACTAGCATGCACATGCAAGTTCTGATGCTCCACATCAACATGATGGGGGGCAGGGTGGTGGCCACAGGTTTCATAATGGCCTTCAGTTTTTACGGTTTGGCTTTGGTCTGCTGTGAAGTAGAAAAGATACATGTTTCCAATCACTATATAGTAGCAATGCCACTAACTCCTGTGATCATTAGCTCAGATTTACTTATCATCTTGCAATGAGATACAAAACATGTGTGGTGAAAATGTGAAATAATTAAATGTTACAGTGATATCAATAACTCAAAACTGTTAAATATGTTGTGGACTTGTGGGTATATCAAAAACTTTGCACTCAAGCTACCCTAATATGCCTTATGAATCAATCAGCAGTATGAAAGTATTATCTTGTTTGCAGTCTGATGTCCTTATAGCAATCATTCTAGAATGATCACAAATGGCTGATGACATGCTAGAGGTATGGATAGATTTTCTTATATGTATAAATCAGAACACTCTTCATGCATTTGCGTCACTAGAAAGGTGCCCGCGCAATGCGACGGGTTGACATTTTGCATCCGATACGTGTCTTTAATTTTTGTTATTCTTGTACTAATTTTACAAAAATCTATTATATTTTTTCTAAGCTAAAATTTAAAACACCAAATAAATAGGTTTTGCATGACGACTTGTACGTTTACGGATTAACATATTGTACCTCACAAGATACAGATCGGTTCAGCAAAAAATTTTATACCAAAATGTTTAAAAAATACACATGTTACAATTGTAGTTTCAAAAAGTTTTTAAACATGATAGATTAAAAAATATAACTGAAATCTTAAAACAAATTAACTTTTTTTGGTTTATGGGTAGATAATGTAAAATTTTATAAAAGTTAGAGTAAGTGTAAAGTTATTATGTAACTAATTGTAAGGGCAAATATATAAATAATATAATTGAAAATACTATTTTACCCACAAAAGTTGTTATATCTTATGCATTAACTAAAGTAATTGTTCTTAATTTTATGGTCTCTCTCTTATATGTTTCATATATAGTATAGATTTTCTTTTATTCCACGTGACCATGGTTAACCTAAAATCAGACAATTGACAGAATAGAATGTGGAAACTGAAAACTGTCGAATCAAATGATGGAGATAACACAAAACAAAGGTAATTGATAGAAGAGAATTAAAAATATTCACACATGTGTAAAACAAGGATATAAATTGATAGGTCACAACACGATTGACATAGTCATTAAAAGGTATGTGCAAAAAAACCTAATGGCTATACTTTACCAAGTCACAATCAGCAAAGGACTAAAGTAAGTGAGCCATTCGATCCTTCTGTGTACACAAGTATGCAACTCGCGTTCAAAAAAGGCGAACGGCACCAAATATACTCAGAATTAAGTTACTGCACACCGACCCCCTCTTTGTTATTCTACACAGTTTCCCCATGTCTGAACCCATTATCACCAGGGTCCAAACCACATGGAGATTCATACCATTTAGGATTCTCAGGGTAGAAGCTATCAACTTGCAAAGCAACAAGACTGTCTGTCTCCATATCATGCCTCACAGGCTTTATTAGTTTGGAGTCCTCGTTATTGAGTATTGTTTTTTCATCAATGCCACCACATTTCAACCAGTTTTCAGATTTACAAGCCTCACCCAAAAGATCCTTCTCAGTCCTGCAATCTGCCCTGATCTGATCCCATGGAGCAACATCCCCAAGCGTTTGGCCAAAACTGTCGTCATCATCTTCAATTAAATTTGTATCCTTATCATCACCATAAATCATTTGATGATGGCTCCAATCACCCAGATCATTCTCTCCCACCAATACATCATCAGGCTGCAGCTTCTCAGAAAGCAATCCTTCTGAATTTGACTCATATGCCCCCACACTTCTAACTTTATTCAATATATCAAACAATTCTCGAGACACTGAACCTAGTAGCTCGGGTGGGATTTTTGCCATTTTCCCTTCAAGCAGCCCAACTTCATTTCTCAATTCCTTAACTTGCTGCAAGATAGAACAATGCATATCCCCATTATCCTTCTCCATCAATGCATAACAATCATTCTCAGCTTCATCACTCATCCCATAAACCATATCCTGATCCATCAACAACCCTCCTTTATGCCCAAGAACTCTGTGCATTATCCTCGCATTACCATCCAATGGCCCCGGTTCATGCCCCGAATGCACTGCATACAGCTTAAACACAGCCATACCCTCTTCTTGATAAACAAAAGTCTTATCTTTCTCATTATAATTCAAAATAGGCACAATTGCTCTTATCCTAAATCCACATCCACATCTCTTAGACGCATAAGGTTCTCTTTTAAAATTCCTCGATTTCTTCGATGAAGAAGCAGGTTCCCCTGCTCGATGACAAGCATAATCCTTAACCTCTGCCATAAACGGCTTATACCTAATATACTTCTGCCTTATACACAAAACAACCTTGTGTTTAGCAGCCAACTGTTGCAGCTTATTAGGCACTTCTTTCGCAGGCACATCAAACGACTCCGTATACTCAAACCTACGCCTTTTAGACCGCGCTCCCCCACACGCATCTGAATCCGAACAAACCGGACACGAAGCTACACAAACCCTAATATACGACTCAGGTATACCGTAAAACTTAGCACCTACAGTCCACACTTGCTTAATCCTCTCTATCGTCTCCTTCAACCCTAGGTGCTTGGAACCACCACCACCACCGCAATGAAAACTCATGACTATATCTTGCCACTGACTAATATGCGACACAAATTGATTATTCGAATTGTTCTTAAAACACAAAAACTCCTTACCGTGATCGCCGATGTGAACCGTAAGCTTATCCTGAATCCGCTTCCAAGCTGTCAAATACGCCGTATCCTCATTCCGATCCTTCCACACCGATCTCCAGCTCGTGAGCACCGACGGCGACGACGCCTCCTTGATCTCATCGGAAGTCGCGAGACGATGTTCGAGGATACAACGGATCATCAGCGAGTGAGACTCCATATTAAACGTGTAGAACTGATTCGACACATGAGGCTCCGGATCGATGCATTGAAAGCTAGGGTTTGATTTAGCGTCGTTGGTGAAAGGTTGAACAACGCCTTCGGCGTCTGATGACGTGTGGCTGACGGAGTCGTCTTCGTCTTCGTCACGGAAGAAGTCGAATTCCGGCATCTGAGGGAGGCAGAACTCCGGCGCCGGGGGGTGGTGGTGGTGGTGGTCATGGTGGTGTAGAATCAACGGGTTCGGGTCTCCGATCGGGTCGAGGTGTTGGTGAAACGGATCGTCTTCGAGTTTACTTGCGTTCATGATGTGTTTGTGGTGAATTTGAAGTTGGATTCTGACGTTTGTGACGAAGAAGACGACGAAACTTCAGTCTACGTGACACGATGAGGGTTAATTTGAAGACTCCTCTTCATCCATAAATTAAAAATAAAAACAAAATGAACAAAAAGGATTTTTTACCTATATGTAAGGGTAATATGGTAAATTCCACGACGAAAATATTGGTTTTATTGTGTTTAAATTCGATTGCATAAGATCTCTACAAAATCTTGATTATGATTCGATTCACTGGATATAAACTTTAATGAATGAATAACAAATTAAAAAACATGTTAACTTTATTTAAATAAAATAAAAAACAGATATATTTAAACTTCACATCACTATTGTCGATGATTTAACCTGTTTTTTAAAAGTTACGTATGTTTGTATAATTGCACGCGCTTAATCAGTTCAAATTGATAACTATTTCTCGTGATAACATTGCTAAGATATTACTTCATTTGAAGAGTGTTTGATGATTTTTTGAAAACTTTCATAACTCCTTAACGAAGACATCTAATTTGTATTGTCGTATTGATACATTGTTCATATGTTTTGTTTCAAATATAATTTTAGGATGTGATTTGGTGATGGTTGTGATTATGATGTGATGATTTACAAAATCTAAATTTGTTTATGAGTTTTATGTGTTTAGGTTTGAAATTAAGCATATAATTTAAAAGTAAATAGAAAATAGAAGAGCATAATTGTAGTTAAGACAGTTTTATTAAAACCAAGGATGTCATTTAAACCGTAATAAATAATATAAAGAGATTTTGATAATCATGTCTCGTCAGTGAATTTTATAAATATGTACAAACATACTACAAAAAATACGTACAAACATACTACGAAAAATATAATTTGCTCTTATTTTTATTTCCTTTTATGTAATGTAACTCAAATTCTTATGAATAACACACACGCATATATATATATATGGAAAGTTATCTTTGTGTGCGAGTTCACTACTAACTCGTAATAATTAAACTCAATCTTCTTCGGGTTTTTTAATAACCATTAATTACAAAAAATTTCATTAGGTTATGTTCTAATAAAATATTGAATTGTAACTTTTAAATAAATGAAATTTATGTTTCACATTACTAGATCATAGTAATAGAGAACTAAATACTAATGATGCAGTATGCTATATAATTACCTTGCACATCATGCTTTGGTAGTTGTATGTTACACCGTACTAGATCATATTAACAGCCAAAATATGTTTAGTACAAGAAAACAAATGCAATGGTTAACATTAGTTGTTAAAAGAAACTTAACACTAGAATGAAGTTAACAAGGCTCTATGAAAGACACATGTCGGTTAATGGAATCATGCTCTTCAAGTTGATATATAGTTATTCATCGACTCTAGGCACATAGTTTGCCAAGAATTCTCGAGCTAACATTTCTAGGTCACTCTCTTCTGGTTCTTGGCATCTTGAGGTGTCTTCGTCAAGGCATCCTGCTATTGAAAACGACGTTTTCTCTATTTTGACAGTTTCAGAGTGCACTGATGATATGTTTAAACTAGACACAGTTGTAGGCGACCATAAGACGTCGATTGATGATAAATTTGGTTGATGTGAATGTTGTAAGATTGATATCTGAGCACGAATGTATGACAACTCCGTTTGCAAGTTTTCAACCTAAAATACAAACATGTAGAAATTAGGGTTTTAATGATGTTGTGTATTTATTAATACAACATATTATTACAAAAAATAAATTAACTGACTATTACAAACTAACCGTTATTATTAAGTATTTAATAAAAGGAAATAAATTTTCTACTTATAGTTTAATTGTTACAGGCTATTATTATAACCAACTAAATAGCTCGGAGCATGCTAAATTGTTAATCAACTCACACACTAATCAACTTTTACTCTAAAATCGATAAATGATACGCTAATCAACTTCTACTCTTAAGCTATACTAATTTTAAATCCACCCTATATCAAAATTTGAATTCTAATCTATCTTCTTAAATGACAAAAGCCTATATTGCCAAACGGTAACCGTACAATTGTTTTTATTTAACCACCACCAAGTTATAGGGAATTACATATACCCATATTGAATGGTAAAATAGTAAAATAGGCAAATGGTTAAAATAGTAAATTTCCACCAGGTTCAGATAGACCACTTCAGATTTTAAAACTATCACATTAGATCAAGGATATGCAAAAACATGAATTCTCAACATTTTCCTAATTTATTCAAAAAGCTCAAGCTCATCAATGTGAAGTTAGAAATATAATAACTTTAATTATCAGGCATAATTCATCAAAACCAAGGTTACGTGGGGGTGTTTGATTAAATTGACCCAGTAAGATCTGACAGTTAAAAGTTCTGACTGTGTATTTATCTGACTGAAACTTGACTATTTGATTCGGTATCTGACTAGAACCAAATCGATTCAGTATTTACGTAACAATATTTCCGAAAAAAAACATATATTTTCTAATCAAATAGAATCATAATCAAACTACTAAATCAAAATCAAAATCATAATAATCACACCACCACCACAACCGGAGTCACACACACTCATACCACTAGTCGGAACCACCACACCACCACCACAACCACCACCGTCACCGTACACATTCCGACCAAACACCACCGGAGTCTTCCTGATCAAAATACCTTCACATATACAAGCTAACTATCAAAAAACTTTTGATGCATGAAGTACAAACAATATGTGATCATTCATCAATCATCTCCTTGTAATAAAAACTCACAATGAAAAGAACACAAACCTGTTGCTGGAGAGTCAAGATGTTAGCCATACAACCATACACAGGGTCTCTAACCCTACACAAAGCTTCATAACATATCGAAACGACGGCGTCTACACGGCGGTGCGGCGGCACCCGAAGGAGGAGCTTGGTGGCGTTACTAGCTCCGAACACCCTATGCACCGCTGCAAAGTTGGTTGCACCTTGATCAGAGTCAAAGTATGGTGCAAACACACAGTTGTTTAAGCACTTTCTTCTCAAGAACTTGCATGCTCCACAAGGGCCACCACCATTGTTGCTCATTTGATGATCAATGATATTGTTTATGTAGAATGATAATAATAATAATAATAATAATAATAAGCAGAAGGGTGTTTATGTAGGATGGAAGAGATGAAGGTGGTGATGATAATAAGTTAATAGCTTCTGGAAGGTATTGGTGGTGGGTCACTTTGGATCTTTGGAGATTGGTGGAGCCTTCTTATGTAGGGATGTCATGTGTATGACATATTGAGGGTGAATATGTAGTTTTGTGAAAGTTTGGGGGTGGTTTTGTAATTTGGAGTTTGTTTATGGAGAGTGTTGGGTGGGGTCTCTTAGAAGAGGTAGAAGAAGTGTAGAACCATTGTGTATAGAGAATGTATTGTGGATTCTAAGAGTTACTTTGTGCTTTTCGATTGTATTGATTTGAATTTCTAATAATATGATTGAGAGATTACTTTTATCAAAATAATAGGTTGATTATTTATTAAGAATGGGTTAATTTTTTTAAACTAATAATAATTATAAGTTAATTTGGATCCATAATAGAAATTTAACTCAAATTTACAAAATTACGGATGAATTTTAATGGATTCAAATTACACAAGGGTTCAATTCAGGTCATTGTTATAAAACTTGATTATTTTAAATGGACTAAAGTGGACGAGACCACCTATTACTATTGTGTGTTGTCACCACCTACTAATCACCGTTGTTGCAATTGTCATTCGCTAGTTGTTACCATATCTATTTTACTTCACCTAATATACATCACAACTTATTTGCAATGTATAACTGGGCGCGAAAACTTCAAATAACTTTGCTATTATGCCCAACCCTCATTCCTACTTGATGAATTTGTGGTTTGGTTCGTATTTTCTTATGACTTTGTGGGTAAGTTTGAATTTGTGTTTTGTTTTTTGAAGAAATAATATGTAATCTTTGTGAATATTTTGGTTTTGGTGTAAAGGTTTTGCTATAAATAATTTTGGTAGGTGTTGCTTGGTTGTTGTTTACTTCGGATTTAGATGGATATATATCAGAAATGTTAAGTGAATGGCATTTTAAGGGTTGGTTTCTAATTTTCTTATACTTTTGTGGTAAAGTTGACAATTTTAATTTCATGAGATTTGATTTAAGTATTTAAATCATCTACTTTACAGATTAATAAATTTTCCTTAATATTAATATATCATAAATAACCAGGGCGTGGTGCTGCAGTAGTGAATATGAGTCAAAGGGTGAAGTTTCTTGACTTATAGTCGTTGAATACCTTCTATCGGAATAATATTTTAGAGAGAAAACAAAGATAAAGATAAGAGAAGATGGATATAGATAAAGATCTCGGGAATACATGGGTGTAGCGAAGAAAGAGTAAAGAGATACAGGCGAATAAAGGGTAAGTGACACCTCAACGACCAACATTGTTTTTAATATATAGTACAACATTTCAATTATTGTTATATATAGTGTCTCGGATCGGAGTCATGAACTTAGCTCTACTATGCTATTAATCTATATAGTTTTTACTTTTATGAAATTAAACACACTAAAACATTAAAACACATTAAATTTGCCATGTGCATAACAAACATTAAAAGTTTATTTCTGATGTGAATAACTTTTATTTTTTTTTCTATCATTTAATATATAATGTAACCAACTAGATCATTTTCTAATTGACCATTTTTAATATATAGTGGTTTTTTATGATCCAACTTCGATGTAAGAATAGAGTATGAAAGTAAGCAGACAATCATTGTTTTTGATTTATTGCCTGAAATGGAAAGGTTTCCTTCATATGTATACACATTAAAAATACCCTTCACAAGTTTAACACCCTCAAAAGGTGAAGTATGTTCGCAACATTAATTCCATTATACAACAAGTTAAACATCTTTTATTGTAGTTAATCTTATAGCAATTCAACATATAACATTCTTACTATTATTATGTCTAGAGCATATAATCTTATTAAATAAAAATAAAAACAAACAGATGATAAATTCATAATATTATGATCTTTTGTTTTTAACTTTTTAAAGACATGTATTATACTTCCGTGAGAGAGTATGCGTGGGTGATCTGACAAGGTTTTTATGCGTGAAACGTTCAGAGATCGGCGTCTCATCCATATATATACATTTTGCCATACGGGTTTCATATACGTCAGAAGCGTGAAATATTACACATATACGCTTTATTGGTTAGCAGTGTATCGGTGAAGTTGTTGACCCTTTTTCTAGTAGCATGTCTCAATGTTTAAAAATATTAATAATTTTACAAGTAACATGTTTATGTAGCTTTGATATTATACACATGTGCCGATTTTTGGAAGTATTTTGAGGGAAAATGAAAATGTGAGTGCAGGTGGAGTAGTGAGATTGGTGGAATGAAGAACTTAAAAGCGAAGGTAGGGTGGGTTTACAAAGTACAGGGGGCAAAGTATGCGTAAAGTAAAATAGAAGGCCTTATTATAACAATTATTATAATCGAGTGTTTGTTGCTGTTGTACTGTACAACAACAGAGCAACGGCTCCCAACCGCCACACCCCCCACGTGCACATATTAAACTCTCACGTGCCAATACAAACATCCCTGTTTGTCATCGTGTGGTCATGTCCACGTCAACTCAAACTCAATCACTTGAGTAAAATCTCACACACAAACGCACACAGTAACTGCTTTTTACATTTTATAAAAAGTAATTTTGTCTGTTTATAAGTTGTAGTATACTTGTATACCCAAAATTACTCTAGTGATAGTTAAAAAAAGGCACATTTTAGAACATTGAAATCTTCTATCAATCTATCTCCATTTTCATCTATATTGTTTAAAGATTCATTGTATCTTGTATTTTTACTTTTAGTGGGTTTTGTGGGTGGGAAGGGTATACGGTGACATATGGCCGTACCCCACACGTTAGTTGTAGTTCTCCTCATCTATCATCTTTGGGTGTTACATGCGCATTATCTAATTCTTCTTGTGATATATATCATTGTGTTATATGCTTCGTATTATGATGGTTATTGCCTTTGTTATGCTTTGTTATATGCTTTGTATATGCGTTGTATTATGATTGTTATTGTTATTGCCTGTGTTAACGAGTCGGGGGTCTCTTCGGAAGCGGTCTCTCTATCTTTCTAGATAGAGGAAAGACTTG
>BJCN01312292.1:0-17818 GCA_018326445.1 Flaveria brownii
CGGATTTTGAGGGTGTGACATTATACGTGGTGTGATAAACTATCAACTAACAATCGACCCGGTTTGTCTCTGTAACTAAATTCAAGTTGAACTATAAAGTAACTCGAATTTATAACGTTGAACAAAAACGTATTATACTTGACCCGCCACTTTTACAAACAAAATTATGTCAAAACGTAGTACACTAAAGAAACACATAAATTACAATCCTTCCGACTCGTTTGAAACTAAACTTTTATTCAAACGTAAAGTAGAAAAAGTTTTATATTTGACCTGAGTCATTTCTAAAGAAAACTTAGGTCAAAACGTAAGTTAACGTCGACATGTAAACCACCTCAAAGTGTGTATAAGAATATGTATGGAAACGTTTTATATCAGAGCTGACTCGTATCGACACGTACTTAAAATACGAACATAATAAATTAGTTTTATTAAGTAAATATTGTACTGAGTTAAACCCGAAATTTAAAAACCTAATGGGTCAAAATGACGTGTCAAAATTTGCCAGCCAGATTTGAATTCAATAAACAAATACGATACAATATAATAAACAAATATCATTATTTAATTATTGTAATAGATAATTCAATAAATAAATATATTTTTTATTATTTATTTAATATTATTAATGTTTATTTCTATTTAAATTACACGAACGGTCCCTAGGGTTTGAAAATATTGCAAGTTCAGTCATCACTTTTAAAAAATTACAGATGCAGGCCTGAACTTTTCATGGTATGCATACCGGCAGTCTCCGATGCTAATAAGGGTTAAGTTTCTTTATTAAAAAATATAAAATTACTAATATACCCTTACATTTAAAAATAATAATTTTTAAATAAAACCAAACTTACCCCCCCCCCCCAACACACACACACACAAACCCCACCCACCTAACCTCACCATTTCCCTCCATTGGGTCGAACTTTTCGTTTTTAGGGATGAAATTGCGTTAATGTGAGCTGCAGGTCCTTTTTGCCCTAACTACAAGCTATAGAGGCGACAAGTCGTCGCTATATTTTACATATGTCGTCGCTACATGTTAAAAAATAGTGTCGGTCTAATTAAATTGTTGATTACAAAATATAATAAATAATAAAAAAGAGATGCCATCGCTATAGAGTTACAAATGTCGTCGCATAGAGTTTTTATTTTTTATTTTCCTATACTATATATAGGATAAAAGAAACAGAAAAAATACATAAATAATAGTTTTAGCGACGAAACAAATTTTCATGAGGCGGATTCATTTCCCTCCACCGCACCAAACTCTATTGCGACGACGATCGAAACAAAAAATTAAATTTGGTCAAAAAATCAAAGGCTTATAGAGGCGACATGTTGGCGCTATAGCCAGACCTATAGGGACGACTTTTGTTGTCGCTATAGATGTTGCCTCTATAGGCTTGGTTTCTTGTAGTGTTCTACCATCTTCATCTTCATCTTCATGACTATCACCCCTCCACCATCATAAGAAATCAAGCACTACCAACACTTCATCATCACCACTAACACTCCATCTAAGTCTCTCTCTCTCTCTCTCTCTCCACCACCACCACCATGTGCAGGAAGCAACGGTGGTGTTAGGTTGAGGGTGTTGTGCCGACAGTGCTGGTGGGTTAAGGGTGCAGACGGTGAAGGTGGTAATGGGTTGAGGGTAGAGACGATGGTGGTGGGTGTTGAATGTAGAGAACATAATATGAAGAAGAAGATTAAAAAAAATGGTATTTTGGTTACTTTAAAATAACTAAGAAAGAAACTTAACATTTGTTAGTTTTAGAGTCTATCAACGTACAATCTTTGCATAGTTCAACCCCACATCCGTAAAAAAAAAAAAAATAACAACTGAACTTACAATATTTACAAACTTCATAGACTTGACGTATAATTCACTTTTAATTAAATTATAAAGATAGAAATAAGAAAGCGTAATTTCGTTGTATAGAAATACATAAGTAGAGGGGTAAACATGGAATTAACCAATAATAAGTAGCGAAGTAGTAACTACCATTTCTGTCTTCTCCACCGGTTACCTTCATCGCCAAACGCTCAAACTTCAACGATCGTAAGTAATCTTCATCGTAATCAATCTCATCAATGTCTTCTGATTCAACATTCTACATATCTATACTCATTCATTGGTAAAAAAAATCTCTTAATTTCAACTACATTATCATCAATTCTTCACCATTTTCACATCATTCATGCATCTCATCGTTCTATTTACGCAGATCAATGGCGGGAGCCGTTTCCGCACTGTTCATTCTCGATATCAAGGGACGGTGTTTGATCAGTCGTCATTATCGCGGTGATATTTCCTCCGTTGAAGCCGAGAGATTCTTCACCAAACTACTCGAAAACGAGGTACGAAATCTATAAATGTTATTAGTATTGAATTATCGATCCAAATGTATGCTTACACGTTTCGATTTTGATCGCATGTAAATGTCTTGTAATGGCGAATCGACTTTCGTTATAGCATAAACTGGTTGATTTTCTGTAGTTATAAATGGACGATTGAATGGATCAATTAGTGATCAGAGGCCGTGGACTTGTGATTTAACTTCATGTATATTAGTAATTTAGTATCGATCCAAATGTATGCATATTGCTTATCGATTTTGATCTCATGTAAACTTCTTCTAATTGCAAGTCGATTTCCGTTATAGTATAAACTGATTGATTTTCTGTAGTTATAGATATACGATTGAATGCATCAGATTATCAGAGATTGTGAGCTTGTGATTCTAGTTTCAACTTCATGCTGATTTGAGGGGAAATTTGATTTTGCTTTTTTTTTGACCTATTTTAGGAGGATATAGATGCTCAAGGTCCAGTGGTGTTTGATAATGGCGTATCTCATATATTCATTCAGCACAACAATGTCTACTTGATGGCTGTATCAAGGCAAAACTGTAATGTTGCTAGCCTCATTGTATTTCTACATAAACTAGCCGGTGTGAGTGTTGATTTATGCTCTGGTTTTGCTTAAATGTGATAATATCATGTCATTATAGCTAAGTTTTTTGTTAAATTTGTCAGGTTTTTGAGTATTATTTTGACGAATTGGTCGAGGAATCTCTTAGAGATAACTTTGTTGTAGTGGTAAAAATGTGCACCACCTTTTCTATTTGCACTTCGGTTGATTAACTATATTAGGTAAGTTGTTGAACATATAAACTCATGGTTTACATATATGGCAGTATGAATTACTTGATGAAATGATGGACTTTGGTTACCCACAATATACTGAAGCAACGATTTTAAGTGAGTTCATCAAGACTGATGCCTATAGGTTGGAAGTTGCACAGAGGCCTCCAATGGCTGTAACCAATGCAGTCTCTTGGCGAAATGAAGGAATATATTACAAAAAGAATGAAGCACGTACCTTTCTCAATGGGCTATGATGATGTTATGTCATTGTTATTAGCATTGAAATGTTATCTTTTTTCATTTTGATATCAGGTATTCCTGGATGTGGTTGAAAGTGTCAACATACTAGTCAACAGTAACAGACAGTTGATTCGATCAGAAGTTGGTGGAGCATTAAAGATGAGAACATGCTTAAGGTGCTTAGAAATTATGGTTTTAACGTACAGTTTAGCTCACAAGAACAATCAGTATAACTTTATCACATGAAACTACTAAAAAAATGCAAGAATCGTATAAGCATATGTATATATAACATATTGCTTTAGTTTAGACACATAAGGCGGTTATCTGGTTACATAACAATCTCTTTTCTCTATTTCACTATATTTGATAGCACTACCCGTACAAGTGTTTATGCATCTCTCAGTTATCTACTTAAAGTTGATTATGGTTTATGCATCTCTCGGTTATTAAAGTTGGTTTGCATATGGTATATTTAACTTTTATAATGTTATAACTATACTAGGATTATACTATAACATTATGCTAGGCTTGATTACTTCTTCACAAAAAAAATATATAACTAAGTAATTTTCTTTGGATATCAGAATGTGAAACTTGCTTTCCAACTATACATGTACATAAAGCGTGCTTGTTGTATGAAACTAAACATATAATATTCACACAAAAACAATTGTCTTAGTTTGCTGGCTTCTTTTCTAGTTAATTATGAGACCTATAAATTTAATTGCCTTCTTAACCTTAGTTTTCAGCTTATTATTAACCAAACATGAGCAATTATTTCTTGCAGTGGGATGCCTGAGTGCAAGCTTGGGCTTAATGATAGAGTGCTAATGGATGCACAGGACAGATCAACAAAAGGAAAATGCATTGATTTAGAAGACATCAGATTTCATCAGTAAGCCTTGTATTCTTATTATCAATAGGCACATTACTAAAAAGCTGTCATTTAGTCTTTTATATATATAAAAGCTCTTCATGCTTACTAGATTTTTACTTTCAATAGGTGTGTACGTCTTGCCCGATATGAAAAGGATCGCACAATATCTTTTATTCCTCCTGATGGATCATTTGATCTAATGACCTACAGAATTAGTACTCAGGTTATCTTCAGTTGTATCTTACTTGATTCATACACTTTTATGTGATTATTCTCAAGATCTCAGATATTTTATATTCTGATTTACTCTATATGCTTCTAGGTGAAACCTCTAATTTGGGTTGAGGCTCAAATTGAAAAACACGCAAGAAGTAGGATTGAGATGCTTGTAAAAGCTAGAAGCCAATTCCGGGAGCGAAGGTATGTTTTATAGCATGTAAACAAATCCATGTTTTTGCTTTTTGCATATCACCTGGATATTTCATATTGAACTTTTGATCTCCCAAATGAAAATAAGTGTTCATAGTGCACTTTGACCTTTACTCGAGATTCTAGTGTGTCTAAAATGAATGTACAAAAGCATTGGTACTAATAGCCCGTGTTGGCATTATCCTTGGTTGGATCTTCTCGACTTGGTTGTGCAAACATAACTAGGATAATGTATGCATAAGCCATCAAATGCTTAAAGTATGACAATTGCTACAAACACTGCTGAAATATAAAATATTAAATCATACCACCCACTTATCAATTTGGTTTAATTATTTTCAAATTCCAATAAATTAATAATTAATATTGTCCCTTATGTTTACATGTAAGGAACCAAGGTATGATAATCACTTCATATGGTATATGGTGAAAACAAATTTATACTTTGGACCTTTTAGGGGATGGCTTAGTGATAAGCGCCTGATTCAAATTTAAATCCAGCTTTCAACGATTTATGTCTTTAACCTCTTGAAAGCCACCTGTCTAGTAGAAGTTACGGTTTACCTAGTCTAATTGGTTAGTAGGGTACTGTGGGCCCTTGAATCCTTTGATGATAGTTCTTATGGTTATAAATAATAAAAAATGATACTTTGATGGCACATTTTGACTTTGTATACTGTTGTGCATTGTCCATGGTATTTTTCATACTCTTATTATTTTATGATAATGCACGATGTTTATAGTATATGTCATACTATGGTGATCATGAAAATACAGGTTCATTTTCATGATACAAATGAGTTTTCTTGGTCGAATTATGAGTCCACTCTACTAACTAATATATAACGCAGTAATGCAACAAATGTCCAAATTAGCATACCCGTGCCATCCGATGCTACAAAACCTATTGTTCGAACAACAATGGGAACTGCTTCATATGCTCCTGAACACGATTCACTTATATGGAGAATTAGATCGTTCCCTGGTGATAAGGTACAGAACTGATTTTGAAAATTTCATTGTATCTATTTTTTGCATTGTTATAAATGCTTCTTTTACCTCCATAACATCATTTGAGCATTGACAATTGCAGGAGTACATGTTAGGAGCCGAATTTAGACTCCCAAGTGTAGCTTATGAAGATGCAACTCCTAACAAAAAAACTCCTATACGTGTGAAGTTTGAAATACCATATTTTACTGTATCGGGCATTCAGGTATGCATTTTTACTAGTTGTGGCAATATGAGCGGGAGAAACGAGTTATGGGTCAAAATTGGTTTTGTTTTCTGTCAAAATGGGTCAAGTCCCTGTATATACCCCCTAACACATGATATTATTTATTTAATATGAAAATAATTATAAAAATAGTTAATAATTACAAAAAACAATTTATTATAATGGTAATCTAAATCCCTGAATAAAATTTCAAATAATGTATAAGCTTATATGCATGTAGTTTGGCCCTTTCAACCTCAAACTTGTTACCATTTTAGCTAAAAACTTATAATTGACCCTAAACATTAAGCACAACCCAAATCAACACATTCATTAACTAACGAAATTTTATGGTTGCAGGTTCGTCACCTAAAGGTTATTGAAAAAAGTGCATACCAGACACTACCATGGGTGAGATACATAACAATGGCTGGTGAATATGAAATAAGACTACAGTGAAACCCGGGTCAAACTCGAGAGTTGACCAGTTTTATATGTGCAATAAGTCTCAACTCTTACTTTCTTCTGCTAATGTGGTCAATTTAATTTCTAGTCTAATAGCTTTATATCATATATAGGCTTGTAAACAAACAAACAACATTACTGTAATTTGTTCTTCGTGTATTAACTTAAACTTCAATAACAAAGTTAACCATTGTTCAAACATTAATCATCGAAGATTAATGTTCATATCATTACTATGTTATATAATATTGTTATGATGTTATGTTAAATCATGATTTGATTATGGTTAAAAACCCGAATGCCCTTTCTCGGCTTAGCATGCTAACCATGCATATTTTGTTGTGATCAGAGAACTTTTGAAATTGATAACTTAAACTTGTTTATGATTAACATCCTTTTTTAGAAGTGACAAAATAGGACATCTATTTATAGAGACTGATTAATTTCAAGTACCGACCTAAACACTTATGTCTATTACTTTAAATGTGATAGACAAAATAGATTTTACTTCATCTCCTAATTCTCTACTTAAAATTCATCTTGTAATTCTCTACTTAAAATTGATTTTGTATTTAAACACACCAATACCTATTTTGTTCCTTCAAAATATGTTGGAATAACCAGAAGCATTTAGTTTTTATTTTTAAAAATAACAAATGATAAAAATGTCAACCATAACCTACTATCCTTACACAGATAATCCAATTAAGAAGACTGTGCATTCAAAATACACTTTAGGCAACTTTGACCCACTTGACCCGTTCCTATTTTAGCTGGTTTATAAAAAAATTTACAACATGTTCAAAAGATAAAATATAAACCTATATTAACTTAATCATAAACAAAGTGATTGAAATCACCTAGGCTTCACATGGTAATAAAAGAAGGCACAACGTACTACAGATGCCTTTTACCATCTATGGCAGAAAGAATATGAAATATGAATTGGAACAAGCGAACATAGGGGAATCATAAGTATGAAACTATACGTTTAGTTAGTAGCTAAAAATCATTAATTGAACACGACTGCTCGTAGAATGAAGACTTCATGTACAACATACACAGTCACATACATGGAAAATTGATTTTTTCAAAACACTCAGGCTTCCTATAAGTGCTCATTTTGAGGTTCGGGTTCGGGTTCCATAGACACAGTAACATTCTCATCGGTATCTTTCTTATCCGCAGAAGGTGTTTCTGTTTCTTCCTCTACCATGTCATATTGCTGCAGCTGATGCCTTAATCTATTGATCTCGGCTTCTTTGTCACTAAGCTTCTCTTCTAAGATTAATACCTAATAATGAAACGGGTTTGAATGAGTTAAATGGGTCAGAAATCATATAAGATGGAAATGGTGATGGCATCCTAAATCACTTTATTTGAAAATAATATAATTATATTGTTACTTTAGGAATATAGTTTTTAAATCATATATAATCATTAATATATTGAAAATTTATTAACCTAAAAAACCTGACAGATAATTGTTGGTGCGTTGGCCCAGGCCGACAGAAACATGATCACATGGTTGACTATAAGTATAAAATAACAAGCACAAGGTTGAGAAAGACCATTTCATTTGATTTTTCAACATCATTCCTCAGTCCCTCCATATGCTTGCATAAACCTGCAATGACGCACAAACCAATAAATGACATGAAGCGCATAGATAATCGCCTACTTGCGTATGAACACAACGGGTTGATATTAAGAAAGAGACAAGCCAGAGCTCGGTTTGTTTACAACCCTGAAGATTAGATACATCATAGTTAAAAGAATTGAGTAACTAACTTAACCTTCACATTGGCTCCTGATTTCTACATTCTGAGATTTATGCAAAGCAAGTTTCATCGACAGCTCATGAATCTGCAAATCAGAAACCTGAAATGCTTAGTAACCAGACCTAATGGTGAACTGTGAATTAAGATTCTAGAAACAGTTGCCACACACAAGAGTCTAGAAATCTAAAATTGTGTGTTTCTCACTTTCTCGTGAACTTTAAAAGTCTTTGGAATCATGCAAAACTAGGTAAAAAAATTTTAGACGGATGATCTCGGAAAAATACATAATCTCACTGACCTTTCCTTCCTTGGCTTGGTTTCCTATCTCCTCATTTTCTTCTTGCAGGGTCCTGCATTTAGCCATTAGCATTTTCCCCATTTTGCTTTGCGGGGTGAAGTTAACAGCCGCAACATTGTCCTGCAGCTCCTTCACCTTTTTATCCTTTTCCTCTACCAAATTCTGAAATTGCAAATGCATGTGATTTTTCAATAAAATGTATAAAAGAATGCTGAAAATAGTCCACATTGTACTAACGTTCTGATCAATATCGTATAGTTAAGGTGCATATGTTTAATATTAAGTAACCAGATCTATAATCAATGCACTACTGAAGTTCCTTTCTCACAAGACACTTGCAATGCAATAAATGCAAGACTCTATTCTTGTAATTTTCACATTAAGACTAAAATAAATCCGAAGTATATATATAGCATTGTCCATTATGGAATCCCACAAATCAACACCGTTTCAGGCTATACATTATGTTGCATCGCTGGAAACAGAAACTTACTAAGTACACTTTGCATAGTTATTGGTCAGAATAGGCAGCAGAAGACAATATTTGTAAACATATAATGTAAATGTCATGATGCCATATACATAAACCGAAAACGTAGTATAATCAGTTGGTTAAAGAAGGAAAACTGGATGGCCCTGTGCCCCTTGTCCAAATATTTAAGTATCCCAAGTGTGAAATATAATTGCTAAAAATAAATTACTTTAAAAAAAAGATTTAAGATTATGCATAAAGAATGCCTTTTGGGCAACTTTCAACCATTTTCATTTTAGTTAAATTATTAGATTTTACCGCTTTCTATCATTAGAGATAGAACATAACCCAAATCAGCCAATTCATAAGTAAACGGATTTCCATCGCTACCACTTGGGATAAACTGCAAAGGTTAACTAGCTATGCACATAATCATCATCACCTTTTCATCCGGGCATCACAAACTGACATGGATCTCTCACTATGTGTGGGTTAAAATAGCAGTAACTTTGAGCTCTAGTGATGCAAATATACAACAGCCCGCTTTCGTAAAATTTTTAAAATTCAACAAAAAAGTTCTAGTTGATTGTGTAACAGAATTTATTTTGCTTCTTCTATCCTAGCATGCAGTTCATCTAGATTCTTCTTTCTTTCTTTTCCTTCTTCGATAAGCATGTCATTCTTTACTATGTTATATTTATTTCTTTTCTAAAGCTTAAATTGTTAAATCCAGGGAACAGTTTTCTATCCAAGTCATTAATACAATTATGCTTTGGATTGGAAAATTAGCCCTGATATTAGTGTGCCGATAAACTTGAGATTATAGATAGAAAACCTAATAGTTAATTACCACCATGAGAACTATGAATTGAAAGTTAAAATAACCAGCTTAAATATAGCACCGTATCAAGAAACGTTCAGGGTTTGCAAATCCACATACCTTAAGACGCATAAACTCCTCATGAATTGCAGGATCCAGTAATAATCTTCTTGCCTGCAATTTTTAACACAACTGAACCTTTATATTTTGAACTACATTTAGGAAATAATTGAAGTCTATGGTTGTGTGCACATCCAAACTTGCTGACAACCAGCGCAGTTCACATGGATATACGAAAAAATAACATATATGTATGAAAAAAGAAAAAGGAACATGACATGAAGTCACTTCACCACATAATTAAATTGTTGTTAAAAATGAATACAATTAATAAAAAAGTATTCGGATGCAACAATACGGGTGGGTTAATCAATGCAAGTTGAGCACAATCAAAAGGTAATCAACCTTCACATTTAATTATTAAAACCAAAAAATACTTAAAAACTAAGAAGAAAAAATGCATTGCTGTAAGTATTTTGCATGGCTTTAAGAACAAATGTTAAAGTCGCAAATGACATTTTGTAAACTCAAAAGGTGCTTGAATTTATAAAAAGTTGCATTCAATTTTGTAACAAGTACAAAAATTTGTAACAAAATAACTTCACAAAAAGTTCATATAATTTCAGACTTTTCAGCAAGAGATTGTCTCAAAAGAAAGGAACCGTAGAGAGAGAAAGAGTAGTGGTGTACCTGCATTGATAGAGGCTTGAGTTGTGATCTTAAATCCCGAACTGCAGCCTAAAGCATATGAAAACAAGTTTTTTTAAATGACAGATGTAACATTGTCTAACATGAAATTTTTAATTAGTCAATGCAATTCACCAGTATCAAAGAAACTAGACTTTCACTATTGGCATCTTCATTACATCATACGAGGTTTTAATTGGAGATGAATCCAACTTAGAAGTTAAAGAGAAGTCTTTCCACGATTGTTCCCTTCAGTTAACAAGTAGTGGGTATTAATGTTAAGTATGAACATAAGCCAAACGGGCTCTTAGCACCAAATCTTTTCAGTTTATTGTTTTTTGTCCCGTAATTATAAGATTTCTGGAACTCTGTTATAGCTCAATAGTTAAGAACTTGCAAGTTAGGATGATAGTTTTGTCTTTTCATTCCATAACACAATGTATTAACTGGACATGAATCCAACTTTGAAGTTAGAAGTATAGTTTTGTCTTTCATATGTGTACGGTGTACCCTTCAGTTAGCAATTAGGGAGTAATAGGGTATTATCGTTAAGTACTGATAGAAGCCAAATAGGCTCTCAGCACCAAAACCATTCAGCTTTTGATTCTGTCCGGCAATAATAAGATATAAGATTTCTGGAACTCTGTTATTATTCAACAGATATAAACGAAGTTAGAAGTATAGTTTTGTTTTTTCATTACACCATACAAGGTGTTGATTGGACCTGTACTCAACTTAGAGTAAGAAGGATAGTTATGTCTTTTCACATTTGTACCCTACTGCCCCTCAGCTAGCAAGTAGTGGGTGTTATTGTTAAGTACGAATAGAAGCCAAACAGGCTCTTAGCACCAAATCTGTTCAGTTTTTGTTTTCAATCCAGTGATTATAAGATTTCTGGAACTCTATTATTACTCAAAAGTTATGAACTGATTTGTTAGCAGTTACTGTAGCCAACCAAATAAATCAAATATATATTTTTATGTCACTTGTGAATAAAGGAGAAAGAAATAAGCACCTTTAAATCCACATTTTCCTGTTCGGCTGTTCTCGCTTTGCAATAGTTACTATAAACGCAGCTTCCTTCTTCTTTGCTTTTTCTAGCTGAACACAGCAAAGAACATAGATCAATAAAATAAGACATTCATTTTCCACCAAAAAAGGCATAACTTTTTCACAAAAACCTGCTCTCTAAGGGATTCCTCGGAAGATTTTAGGTTTTGGAGATAATTGATTACGACTCTAGGTTCTGCATGGATAGGAAAAACATCAGTAACCATTGTTCAATAAGGACACTATCTTCTATCAAATATATATACAAAAACACATAACATATGTGGTATACTTGTATATTAGCTTTTAAGGTGGTAAAAGAAATATATACGTGTACATAAATAGGAGTGAGTTCATATGAGAACCACTAAATGGTTAGGAACTAAAGGAAGCAGCTTTTAGCCTTTGACCATGGGAAGAATTAAAAGAGGGGATGGATGCTATTCGAGTAATGAAAGAGACAAAAGAGAGGGAGATCTCAACCAAAACTGAAATATGATCCAAGGGCTTAAAAATTGTTCGTTGTTTCCTAGTTATCTGATGCTTCTCATATTAACCTCCATGTACATACAAACATATGTGAGCGTGTGTAAAAGAAACCAACCAACTGATGACCCCGAAGAAATGAAAGACTCCTTCTGAAATGCAGAATGCCACTTCTGAACTTCTGACTTTGCATCTTCAAGCTCTGACTATTACCAAAATAAATACCATCATCACAATAAATAAGATAACATGCAGAGGATACAAGCACATGTAAACACATTAGATAATAGATACTAATGCAAAAGGCCAACTTTGCACTTAAGGAGTTACATTAGTTTTTCATAGAATTGACCAATGAAAGGGTCAATAACGGGTCAAAACATGTGATTCTTCAATACAGGTGGGGATAGGTAAGGTTGCTTCAATGTGAAACACTTTTTGTCCAATTTAAAATTTTAAACAAATAATTAGTCGGCCAAACACGATTGACATATGTACTGTTTCAATTATAAACATGCATTAAAAAATAACACTGCAGGCAGAACGTTCGAGTTTCAACCCATTTGACCCGGTAGATAAGTCAAAATTACTGCCTTTAGAATTTGAGTTTAAAAGTGACTCGTTGCATAATACATTGATAACATAAGGCACAAGTATACCAAAGAATCAATAACAATAAATTGATACATACCTGGCATGTTGCAAGAGCGTCTTTACAGCTTTGGAGGCTACAAAAGACAAAGCACAAAGAAGAGAAACATGTTAGGATCAATGAGCACAAACACACGAACACAATCACGAGAACAATAATCAAAAGCAATAAACGAGACACGAGATTTATAGTGGTTCGGTTACGGTGTGTAACCTACGTCCACTTGGGGCAACTAGGGTTTTCTTTTATTGAGGTGCTAAATGTTTACAAGTACAAGAGATATATTTATACTAACTAGACAAATTAGGGTTAACGCTCTTTGCCTAAAATAGCAAACTGGGCTTTAGCGCGGCCGTCCCTTAATCTCCTAATTTTGTCTTCAGTTAATACCGGGCCCACCCGAGATGGGTCGGAGCCCACAACTTAACAAAATGCACTATCAGATTTATGTTTATTTAAAATAGAAAAATTACTATAAAGACCAAAACCCTTAAAACGAGATATCCAACAAGAAGCAATTTATGTTACCTTTCACGAAGGGATAAGATCATCCCAGTTGCTACACCTGGGGCGGTTTCTTCTACTTTTAAGTTAGCCTGAGATGTACACAAAATAATAGAAAACATCATATAATTGATTAAAATGATAAGAGAAATAATTACTTGCAGTGTGACGCTACATTTGTCACGTTCTGTTTCATATGGTTGGGTTACGCTACTGTTCACAATTTTTTATTATTAATATGTCGGTCATGGGAGGTTCGGCTGTTAATCTTTGCAGTTTACACTGCTATTTTCTACACGTTCTTTCTGTTGTTTGCTGCATCGCAGAATTCCTGTCAACATTTATTATTGGCAGGGATGGGTAGAATTTGTTGCTTGTAGAACCAGATAGAATAACGGGAGGTAAGATTATGCTTGCTGGTACAAATCCTAGGTACCTAGTGACCTCGCTGGTTGTTGATCCGCATACCATTTCTTTTTAGTTAAATTTGATTCATACTTCTATAAATTATGGTGATTCATCAAGGTTATGTCTCTTCATGATTCAGTGGTGTGTGCTTCAAGTATTATGTGGTGTGCACTTGTTGTTGTAGCAGTGAGGTTGGGTAAGTTACATCACTGATGGGTTTTGAAGGAAGTGGTTTTCAGTTTGAGGATCCTCACCGTCATCATGATTATTGGAGCCTCTTGACTTTCTCTTGTTTTTTTTTTTTGTTGTGTATGGTTGGTTGTAGTCATGGGTCATATTTACGTTCTTGTAGGTCAAAAAACCGTGTATGAAGAGTGGGCTATCCTTGTTCTTCTATTTCAGGCTCATCTATAGGGGTGCCTTAGGTTGATTATATTTCATTCTTTTTCTATCTCACATGATTGGCGGCTTAGGTGATACACAATTGCATGACCAGATTTTTTGTCGATCAGTGCTTGGATATTCAAACTGATGGGTGAAGGGAAGTGGTTTTCAGTTTGAGGATCATCACCATCATCACGATTAATGCTGACTCTCTGACTTGTTCTGGTCTTTATGTGTATGGGTGGTTGAAGTCATGGGTCATATTATATTATTGTAGGTCAAAAAAGCTTGCATGAAGAGTGGGCTATCCTTGTTCTATTTCAGGCTCATCTGTGGGGGTAACTTAGGTTAAAAGCTTCTAAACCATGACCTATATATCATTCTTTTTCTATCTCACATGATTGGTGACTTAGGTGATACACAATTGCATGACCAGATTTTTTGTTGATCATTGCTTGAGTGCTTGGACAACTTTGAATGATTACCCCATAATTGTTGGATAACTTAGCATGGTTTTTTTTTTGCAAGTTGTTGATCTGGTGTCATGCTTGCGTTTTCACGAGTTCGTCCTTCTAACACCATTACTTTGCGAGCCGGATGTTACTGGTGCAACACAAATATGTGCTTTCTAATTTGTAACTTAGACAATGCAGTAGTGGATCATGTTTTCTGGTTACTGGGGATCTCTTGGCTTCTTTGTGATTACATGTTAACTCCAACTGGTTTTTCTTAGTAGTTTAGAGGCTATCAGTTTGGGTTGCTGTTTATCGGTTCTATTCTGTCAGCTGACTACCACTTCCTTGCTCCTGGATGATTATCATTGTGGGGTATTGTACTTCTGCCTTTGTGTTTGTTACTCATCACTATCGGTGAAATTGTGATTTGTGTGAAATTCTGGCTATCATTTTGTACTTCTGATCAGGCGATTAGGTGTTATATGCTATATAATATGCTTGTTATTGTTCTCGAGTCGGGGGTCTCTTTGGAAACGGTCTCTCTATCTCTCAAAATAGAGGAAAGACTAGCCACCACCTACCCCTCCCAGACCCTGCTTTTGAGTGGGATATACTGGGTATGTTTGTTTGTTTGTTTGTTTGTTTGTTTGTTTGTTTGTTTGTTTGTTTGTTTGTTTGTTTGTTTGTTTGTTTGTTTGTTTGTTTTAGTGTGACGCTACATTTGGTAGCAAACTAGCACATGCATTTTCTTTGGTATCATAAACAGAGTTGTAATTTGTTTGATAACAAAATAAAATCAGATTTGGCAAAAGATCTCCTTTTCTTAAAAAAGATGATGAATCTCGGAAATAAAAAGTAAAAATTGTGCTTCACTGGGTCTGAAAGTTTAATTTTATTTAAACCAGATAGTCCATGATTGATTAAAATGATAAGAGAAATAACAACTTGCAGTGTAACGCTACATTTGGTAGCACACTAACACATGCATTTTCTTTGGTGTCATGAACAGAGTTGTAATTTGTTTGATAACATAATAAAATCAGATATGGCAAAATATCTACTTTTTTTCCTTTAAAAAAATGATGAATCTCGGAAATAAAAAGTAGAAAATGTGCTTCACTGGGCCTGGAAGTTTAACTTTATTTAAACCAGATAGTCCATGATTGATTAAAATGATAAGAGAAATAAGAACTTGCAGTGTGAAGCTACATTTGGTAGCACACTAGCACATGCATTTTCTTTGGTATCATGAACAGAGTTGTAATTTGTTTGATAACAAAATAAAATCAGATTTGGCAAAACGTATCCTTTTTTTTTAAAAAAATGATGAATTTCGGAAATAAAAAGTAGAAACTGTGCTTCACTGGGTCTGAAAGTTTAACTTTATTTAAACCAGATAGTCCATGGTTGATTTCTTGTAATGAAAGTTTTGGGACTGATGAAAAAACAAGAAACTCAACTTCACAATTCAAAATAGCCAAACACTGTTTTCCATTCTGGATTAGATTTTTTGTAAAATGAAAGCACAAAAACAGAAAACAAGCTTCGCCAAACAAGGACCAAGCAGATGAGTTACTTTTCACTTTCAATAATGTAAACTTTAGAGAAGCATTTTTTTTCTAACATAAAATTATTTGGTCAACAAGCATAAATAACAAGCTATTCTGTATTGAACCAGGATATAGCATTCTTTTTGTATGCACACTTTTTCAAGAAAGAAGAGTAGTATGTTAGAATCGGTGAAAGAACTTTTAAAAACAAAAGATAAGCAAAAGACATAGAAGACATACATTGTATAAAAAAATAGCCAAAAGTAGTTAAAATAAAAGGCAACTTTGAAGATTTTTTCTAATGACCTAATTACTGGCACTAACAGATGAAGTGTAGTTTCACAAGTGTAAACTGTTATCCTATAATCTAACAAGCCAGTTACCTGCTCTAACTTTCACAAATATATGAGTAAATACTAAGGGTTCCTCCTATAGCAATTCAATGTAACAGTAGTCATCCATAACTAGCTTCTATGTCAAATTTTGAACAGTGAATATGAAATTACGAACCAACAACTTAGGTTCATAATCATAATTTATCAATCCATCTTTCAACTGTACAAATGTGGGAGCATAAACAGATACTAAACAACTAGAATAAACTACAGTCAAAACAAACCTTTTTGGAGCCAAACATATCATCTTCATCGTCATCAATATCTCCAAATCCCCTCTTAGTCCCTAGAAATCACATTACGAAATCCAAAGGTAAAACACAAATCAGTTAAGCTAAACTAAAATCACTAGCTGCTCTAAATCGGATTATTATTTCAAACCTGCAACTCTCGTAGCGTTGGCTCCAGGTAAATCACCACCGAAATCATCATCCTGCAATCTCCGATCATTAGAAACATAACAAATCACCAACAGATAATGTAGTGCAGTAATTTGTGCATACTCAACATAAGGAAACCCTAGAATTTAACACTTACGTCGTCGATTTGCGATCGAGAAGCCATTGGTGATAACAAATAGTAGTTAGAACTATCAAACCCTAACCTTGTTGAAATTTTAAATTCTGTGGTTAGATTAGGACTATTCACGGGTAATAAACCGGATCAAACCGGAGGGAGACCGGGTACATGGAGAATCCGGAACAGTATCGGGCCGGTCAATGTCATCTAAACCGGGCAGTTTGTCGCGAGACGGCTAATTTCAAGTTTTTATAAACCGTTAATACGAATGAACTGTCTAAACCAAAGTAAGTTGGATGATTCGATCAGTTTGAAATCCAAGCAATTTGGGTTTTACCGATTTACTCTTAAATGATTTACTTTTTATTTTAAGGTTATTTGATTTTAATAATAAAAAGTTTCATTTATTGTAATATCACGTTTTATTCATTTTTTTATTTATTCATATTTATAAAAAAATTTGTATTATTAAAATCAAAATATAAATTTTATTTACAATAATAATCATAATACTAGTAATATTAATAATAATCATAATAATAATCATAATAAAAATAATAATAAAAATAATAATAACAATAATAATAATAAGATCCAGGGGTAATAGTTGTAATATTTGAAACTTAAAAAAAAAAAAAAAAAGAAGAAGGCTAAGTTTTGGGCAGAAAATGAAAAAGAAACAAACCACAGGGACCAAAGTGCAAAAACAACAAAAACCCAACCCACCTTCTTCCCCTTCCCCCCCTGATCGCGACCGAGGCCACCCCACCATCCATAATCGGCCGACCACCCCCATTTTGGGGCACTTTGAGCATTATTTTTTAAAAAGAAACATGCACTAACGAATAATGGATCGTTTATAATCATCAGATGGATTCAAATTCGTTTAAAACAAACAAAAACAACCCCCATTC